>VDFB02000008.1:99727316-99852035 GCA_007258455.2 Sequoia sempervirens | reverse complement strand
TTCTCATTTTGTAATTGACCCAATGATTTTGTTGTTAATTTGTTTAACTTATATGCTTCATGAAGGTCCTCAAGGCATTAATGGCTGGCTTCCATAGGGAATGAAAAGTTATCCCAAACAATTTAGTAGGTTTCCCTACTATGAGCAACTACAAATTGTGCATTTGTTTGATACAATGCATATCAGAAAGAATATAATAGAAATGTTATGGAAATATTGGATGGAAGGCATGACAAAGAAAAAATTGTCAAAATTTGTAGTGACATTCAGGAAGCCAATCATGTAATGAAAAATTTCATTCAATTAAATAGTGATGGAGACCAAATTAATATAAGTGATATTCCTTGGTTATTAACAAAGCAGTAAAGCAATGCTATAAAAGAAGTCATACAAAAAAATAGATTTCCCACAGGATTTGTTGCAACCATAAACAATATCATAACAAAGAAAGGTGAATTTGGGTTAGGGATGAAAATGCATGATTGGCATACCTTCATTAAGGTAATTATTTTGGTATATTATATATATATTTGTATACTGCATGTACTTTTCAGTGTATTATGTTTACTACTTTTGGAAAAATAATGAAAAAATTATTTTATAATTGTTGTAGTACGTTCTACCTGTATCTCTCCTAGAAAACTTCAACAACAATGTCAAGCAAGTTATATATGATCTTGGAAAATACACGAGGTAAGTAGCAATATTTGTTCAATTCGTTGTATAGATATTATAATTGCCATTTTTTTACTTGTTATGTATATATTGTATATTTTTGTTAAATCTTGTTAATATATTTGTGCCTTGAATCACTTGTAGATGGTTGTCATCTAAAGAAGTCCATAAAGTATATATAAATTATTGGAAGAGAAAAATTCCTTGTCTAATGTGTGAAATTAAAAAGTGTCTACCTTTGACATTTTTCAATACATAAGAACACTACCTCATACACCAAGTTGAGGAGATTGAATTGTGTGGACCTATACACACAAGGTCAATGTGGATGGTTAAGAGGCACTTGAAATTTTTGAAGGCTTTGGTTAGACAAAGAGCACATCATGAGGGTTCTATGGTGGAGGGATATATGGTATACTAGACCATGGTGTACATTTTTGAATATCATCCTAAGTTTGCAGCAAAGATCCATGTAGATCGCATTTGGGATCCTAACTGCATTAACAAATTTGAAGGAGAGTACCTGATGGGGAAAGGTAGATTGAGGAAAGTGAGAGGTAATTATAATAAATTTTTCATTTGGTTTTTATGCATATTGTACTTATTTAATTATTAATCTTCAATACACATCAATTATAAATTAAGGTCGTATATTGTGGTAATTAACTAATTGATGTAGACCTGGGAGGCTCAAATAAACCAACCTATCAACCTAACTTTAAGAGGCTTCCAAAATTTTTATAATGACCGCTTTAAACAATCCAAACAACTCTCAAAGCTTGAAAAACAACATAAGTCATATTTCACACTTTGACTCCTTGAATCCTTGTAGCAGTGCAAACCTACTAGTTTTTTCCAATAACTCAAAACTTTCCCAAAACACTAGACAAAAAATTGATGGTTTTAGACACCCATTTTGGTGTTATTAAACATACCAAGGGAAATTACAAGTCCTTTGGACCAAATCACCAAAATCACCCTTTCTAGGTTGTGCTAATTAGGCTAAGTAGGCCTATTTTACAAAGAAACTAGTCTTTAAACTTGTCATATTCCCATGAAATATTTGGGTAGCAATTTTTATGCCTCCAAACCTCCAAATACAAAAAAATATTCCACTTGTACAACCAAATTCTTGCCAAACCTAAAAACTATTGTTTTAGGCCAAAATCATGAAGGTTTATTCAATCTTGTACTTCCACGACCTCCCAAACCTCAAAACCAACTCAGACACAACCCATTAGGTCTGCACATGTGTAAAAATTCATAAAATCAGATCTCTTAGACATATTTTTTTTGAAACCTAGGCTTGAACCTCTCATTTCACATGCCTCTCGTTTCACATGCTTTTCTTAACTAATTGATGTAGATCTGGGAGACTCAACTCAACCAACCTATCAACCTACCTTTAAGAGGCTTCCAAAAAGTTTAGAGTGACCACTTTAAAAAATCCAAACAACTCTCAAATCCTTACAAACAATACAAGTCAAATTTCACACTTTGACTCCTTAAATCCTTGTAGTAGTGCAAACCTATTAGTTTTTCCCAATAACTCAAAAATTTCCCAAAACACTAGAAAAAAACTTGATGGTTTTAGACACCCATTTTGGTGTCATTAAACATACTTCAAGGGAAATTACAATTCCTTTCGATCAAATCACCAAAATCACCTTTTCTAGGTTGTGTTGATTAAGCTAATTAGGCCTATTTTACAAAGCAACTAGTCTTTAAACTTGTCATATTCCCTTGAAATCTAGGGGCAGAAATTTTTATGCCTCCAAACCTCCAAATCTACAAAAAAATCTACTTGTACAACTAGATTCTTGCCAAACCCAAAAACCATTGTTTTAGGCCAAAATCATGAGGATTTATTCAATCTCATACTTCCATGACCTCCCAGACCTCAAAACCAACTCAAAAACAATCCATTAGGTCTGCATAGGGGTAAAAATTCATAAAATAATATCTCTCATACACATTTTGTTGAAAACTAGGCTTGAACCTCTCATTTCACATGTAAATTCTCCAATTTGCCTTAAAAAGGCTACAAAACTCTTTAGTGCAAGACTCAAACTCATAACTCATAATTTCATCTTTTTTTGATAATGTTGGTTGAGAGTGGGATGCACTAAATTTGTATGTCGTAAACAATCTTGATTGGATGTGGCTTCATTGGTTAAAGAAGCTCATCGTAATGGAGATTCCAATGTTACACCAAGGGAAATTGATTTAGCATATGGTTTAAGAGATAAATAGGTACATATAAATATATTAATCACCCATATTATTTAATTATTTTTAATTATATTGATGTATATATATGTTGAGATTTTTTTCTTTGCATACATTCATCCAAGAATATATATGTTTATCAATTGACGATATTGCAATAACTTTTTCACGTTTGACATATTGCAGGTGAAACACCACAAGACTATGTGGTGCAATGGTCATAAATTTTGAATCAAAAAGTTGGATGACATGAAGAAAACTTGTGATTCTAGGATAACTATAGTCTTTCAGGTGACTAATGTTTCATCTAGAAGTGACATACATTTAGAAGTCTTAGAAAATCGATACTATGGGATTTTGGATGATATACTTGAGTGTGACTTTAAGTCCTTTAAATTAGTTTTGTTTGTCGTCCTATGGTACAGGATATGATTGACTGAAAATGATCCTAAGAGAACTGTTATTGAACATGATAATGGATTTACCATGGTTAATACAAGGTCAATTGAGTGAGCTAGAAATGAGCCCTAGGATGTTCTTCCAAGCCAATGTGAGCAGGTATTTTACTCAAAGGTTCCAGGTAAATTGGGTTGGTCATTTGTTGTTAGAAATGATCCAAGAGGAAGGTTGGTAAATTATAATGTGGTGGAAGAAGAATATATTGAAGAATTAGAAGATGATGTAGATGATGATCAGGACCAATAGTTAGTTGATGATGTGCTTGATAAAGATGTCGAAGAGGAGGAACTAGATCATGATGATGTAGGAGTTAATTTTCATGAAGATGATATCCATGTGGATGATGACATTATCAAAACTGATATCAATGACGATGATGATGGTATGACCAATCCTTACAATGTCAAATCTAGATCGAATGATATAGACAAAGAGTTGGATGAAGAAGAAGATCAATGACATTGAAATGTATGATTTATGTGATTGTATTATCTATTTGATATTCATTTCTTGATAGAATTATGTTTGACTTATGTTTTTACAAAATTATTTCATGATGTTTTTAATTTTTATGCCATTACATAATTAAATTAATGATGTACTTTTTAATGTTTAATTTTAATTCATAATGTTACAACTATTGTAGTTCTCCTAGAAATTTCCATATGATCATAATGAATAGTATTTTGGAAAATTTCATGAAAGATGACACATTGATCATAGTAGTTAAATAATTGTAAAGTCATTTATATTGTTTAGACCAATCACCCTTCGCAATGTCATTTTTAGGATAATCTCCAATTAGATTACTAGAACATATAAGGTTGGATTTAATTGTCTTATCTTGGAGTAACATTGTGGCTTTATGTAATGTGATCAAATTTTGGATGGGGTAGTTGCTATTGCTAAGGTGGATCACTCCTTTCTGCGAAGGCCATACACTTATGATTGGGTCAAGCATTCTTTTCTTTAGAAAATTCCTATTGCCTTTTTGATATGTTATGATTTGATTAGATGGGTTATAAAGCACTTATTTCAAGTAATTTATTTCTATTTTAATTTGTAATTTATTAAATTCAAACACATCCAAAATTATGTCCCTTGCTTTAATTGATTATTGCATTATTTAATTATTAACTCAAATGACACCTCCAATTTAACTATATATATCTAATTGAATATATCTAAAGTGTTGAACATTATTAGATCAAATTTAGTAATTAACTCAAACAACTTTTCCAATTTAACTAACATCTAATTTTAAGATTTAAACAAATCTTATTTATGAAAGAAGTATATTGGCATGAAATTAAATATGATTTGTATTTCAATGTAAAAACTACAAAGAATGGAAACAATTCTTTCAACACATAAACTATTATGTAGTAGTCAATTAAAATGAAAAAGCTTACTCTATATTAGTTAGGATACACAACTAATAAAATGATCTAAATAGTCTAATAATTTGACCATTAGCATATAGTAATTTCTATAGAGTTGTAGATCTTTTCCATTTCAAAAATACAAAACAATATTAGGTAGATAATCAAACATTTTTCCTTTCTATAGTGACTTATTTATCCTAGAGAAACTAAGTATGAAAAAACCCACAACTACCCCTATTTTGAAGGAGTTTAGTTTTCTCCCCTTCCTAATCTCCCTAATATTGTCTAATTATTTTAAAGAGACCATAAAACACTATTTTTATAAGGCTTCACATTAGAGAGATATAGAAGATGGGGAGAGAGGGAGAGATAGGTTGAAGAGGAAGAGAGAGAAGAAATGGAGATAGATAGGTAGAAAAGGGAGAGAAAGGAGAGGGGGAGAGGGACAACGTTATGTAGAAAGGGAGAGAGAAGAAGATAGGGGAGAGAGGGAGAGGGAGAGGGAGAGACATAGAAAGGGGGTGAGTTTAGTTCTCTCTTTCTCTTCCCATGTATCTCCATCTCTCTTCTCAGCATATCCCCCTCTCTATCTCTCACCATCTCTCCCTCCCTATATATCCCCCCTATCCATCAACTCTCTATCTCCACCTCTCTTCCTTTCTCTTCCCATATATCTGCATCTCTCTTTCTCTTCCAATATATCTCCATCTCTCTTTCTCTTCGACCCATACATCTCTATCTATCTCTCTCACCATCCCCCTCTATAATCTCTCTATATCACCCCCTTTCTATGTCTCTCCCTCTCCCTCTATATATATATTGAGCTATCTCTCCCTCTCTCCCCTATCTTCTTCTCTCTCCCTTTCTATATATCACTCGAGACCATAAAACACTATTTTTAGAAGGCTTGACATTAGAGAGATAGAGAAGAGGGGGAGAGAGGGAGAGATAGGTTGAAGAGGAAGAGAGAGAAGAGATGGAGATAGATAGGTAGAAAAGGGAGAGAAAGGAGAGGGGGAGAGGGAGAGCAATATGTAGAAAGGGAGAGAGAAGAGGGTAGGGGAGAGAGGGAGATTAGCTCAATATATATAGGAGGAGAGGGAGAGAAATAGAA
Source organism: Sequoia sempervirens (assembly GCA_007258455.2). Lineage (NCBI taxonomy): Eukaryota > Viridiplantae > Streptophyta > Pinopsida > Cupressales > Cupressaceae > Sequoia > Sequoia sempervirens. The sequence continues at coordinate 99,846,173 of VDFB02000008.1, read as the reverse complement.
AGGGGGTGATATAGAGTTATAGGGGTTATTGAGAGGAGAGATAGATAGAGATATATGGGAAGAGAAAGAGAGATGGATATATATGGGAATAGAAAGGAAGAGAGGTGGAGATAGAGAGTCGATGGATAGGGGGATAGGGAGGGAGAGATGGTGAGAGATAGATAGGGGGAGGGAGAAAAATGGATATTGATAGGTAGAGGAGAGAGAAGAGGGGGAGAGAGGGAGAGATAGGTTGAAGAGGAAAGGGGAGAGGAGGCAGGATGGTGAGAGATATAGAGAGATAATTATATTAATTATATTATAATAACTATTATATTAATTATATTATAATAATTATATTAATTATATATAATTTATTATGTAAAATTTAACATGGCACAACAATTTTCATTTTAATTAACATAATCAAAACCTAGCTCGTCAAGAGAAGTGAGTCACGCGACAGCGAAGGAAAGGTTGTAGGAAGCCCACAGATCAAGCTTGCTTGGTTGCAAAAATTGGAATTTTTGCGATTTGTTTTGCCGTGAAGGCCTCTGCATCTCATCCGTCGCCAAAATGGTCTATATATTTCATCTAAAATTTATGAATCAGAGTGCTATAGGGTTTTTTATTTGATTTGGTTTGTGAATATTACTCTTTGTGATTGTATTTTGTATATTTGTCTTCAATTCCGGTGGGACAAACCATAACTCAGTGCTTTCAATCACTTTGCAACTCCATTATTGGTGACTCTGTTGTTTGCTTGTGAGAATCACAAGTTGGAATGCATGTCTGTTGTTTGCAAGTGAGAATCACAGTTCACCGCCTTGTCTATGCTACGACATTTGTGTCCCAAACTAGACACCATCCTTTTTCACAATCACACAAGCTACCCTATTGCAAGGAGAACACATACATGTCTATGCTATGACATTTTCCATACATGTCTACCAAAGCATTTTATCAAATAGTTCACTGCCTTGCTGCTATGGGCTACAAGCCTGAAACAAGTGCTTTTGAACAAGCTATGGGAAAAAATCTATCAAAGAATAATAGCAATAGCATAGACAAGGCAGTGAACTGTTTGGAAAAATGGCTCAAAGAATTGTGGTCTCATGGTGATGGAATGCCATGACGAATGCCTATGGCTATGGATTGTCATGGCATTCCATCTTCATGAGACTACATTTATTTGAGGCATTTTTTCAAACAGTTCATTTCCTTGCTATGCTACGACATTTTTCATACATGACTACCAAAGCATTTTAACAAACAACTTAAACTCTTTCAATCTTTCTAAGGCAAGATCTTGGGCATATTTTTATTACCTAGAATTATCCTTGAAACAAAACAAGAAGAGCAAGCTCATTGTTGACAAAAGGCATATATGCAAGGATACCAACATATGCCTCACTAGAATGAGAGTCCTCCAATTTGTCAAGAATCTCATCTAAAGTATCAAATTCATTCTCGTAAATTTTTCTATTGTCTATTTTATTATTTCCTACACAATCAAGGATGAAATTCTATTAGCTACAAGTCTATTAATATTCTTAAGAATTTTTGGGCCATGCCTTCTTTGATGACCATCCATTTTACATAGAAAACAAGCATTCAAACCTCTCAAAACTTCAATATCATGTTTAGTCTGATTATCACTCAATTGAAAGCACAAAATATGTAGAATACAAGTTCATCAGATTTGAGAGATATAAAAACCCTAGAGATAAGATGTGGAAGAGTAGACCTTGTTTCTTCCACTTGCAACACATTACCCAAAGATTTGAGGACTTGAGGGATACAATTTCACATCTAAGTAGAGATATTTTAGAATTCTAACCACCTTAACATATAATTGGCTAAAGCATTACATAGGGTAGAATTAAGGCACTGATACATTTTGGTATTTTTTTTTACGGCGGGTCGTCGGAATTCTAATAGCTATTCGTCGTTATTATTGCGTCGGAATTTTGACGACATTTGAAACGTCGAAATTCCGAACCAGCATAATTCTGATGACCTGCCGTCGAAAAAAATACCAAAATGTATCAGTGAGGGTTCAAAGATGGACCTAAAAACAAATTTTCCCATATTCTAAAACTCTTTCTTTTAAAAATATTGATTGCATACCATGATTTTTGAAGAAGAAAGTGAATAAATCTTGATGTATCATTCTATATAAAGAAACATAGATTCCCATAAAACTTGGGATACCAAAAACAAAAAAATCTAGAAATAAACATGAAACACAAAAATATAAGTTCAAAGAATCACACCAATGACTCTTTGTGATTGTATTTTGTATAATCGTCTTCAATGTTGGTGGGACAAACCAAAACTCAGTGCTTTCAATCACTTTGCAACTCCATTATTGGTGACTCTGTTGTTTTCTTATGAGAATCACAAGTTGGAATACATGTCTATTGTTTGCAAGTGAGAATAATAGTTCAACGCCTTGTCTATGCTACGACATTTTTCATACATGTCTACCAAAGAATTTTATCAAACAGTTCACTCCCTTGTTTCTATGGGCTAAAAGCCTAAAACAAGTGCTTTTGAACAAACTATGGGAAAAAATATATCAAAGCATAATAGCAATAGCATATACAAGGTAGTGAACTATTTGGAAAAATGCCTCAAAGAATTGTGGTCTCATGGTGATGGAATGCCATGATGAATGTCTATGGCTATGGATTGTCATGGCATTCCATCTTCGTGAGACTAAATTTCTTTGAGGCATTTTTTCAAATAGTTCATTTCCTTGCTATGCTATGACATTATTCATACATGGCTACCAAATCATTTTAACAAACAACTTAAACTCTTTCAATCTTTCTAAGGAAAGCTCTTGGGAATATTTTTATTACCTAGAATTATCCTTGAAAAAAAAATAAGAAGAGAAAGATCATTCTTGACAAAAGGAATATATGCAAGAATACCAACATATGCCTCACCAGAATGAGAGTCCTCTAATTTTTCAAGAATCTCATCTAAGGTATCAAAATCATTCTCGTAAATTTTTCTATTGTTTATTTTATTATTTCCTACACAATCAAGGATGAAATTCTATTAGCTACAAGTCTATTAATATTCTTAAGAATTTTTGGGCCATGCCTTCTTTGATGACCATCCATTTTACATAGAAAAAAAGCATTCAAACCTCTCAAAACTTCAATATCATGTTTAGTTTGATTATCACTCAATTGAAAGCATAAAATATGTAGAATACACTCATCAGATTTGAGAGATATAAGAACCCTAGAGTTAAGATGGGGAAGAGTATACCTTATTTCTTCCACTTGCAACACATTACCCAAAGATTTGAGGACTTGAGGGATAAAAGTTCACATCTAAGTAGAGATATTTTAAAATTCTAACCACATTAACATATAATTGGCTAAGGCATTACATAGGGTAAAATCAAGGGTTCAAAGATGGGCCTAAAAATAAATTTTCCCATATTCTAAAACTCTTTCTTTTAAAAATCTTGATTTCATACCATGATTTTTGAAGAAGAAAGTCAATAAATTTGTATATATCATTCTATAGAAAGAAACATAGATGCCCATAAAACTTGGGAAACCACAAACACAAAAATCTAGAAATGAATTAGGGTTGATAAAATAAACATGAAACACAAAAATATAAGTTCAAAGAATCACACCAATTACTCTTTGTGATTGTATTTTGTATAATTGTCTTCAATGTTGGTGGTACAAACCATAACTTAGTGCTTTCAATCACTTTACAACTCCATTATTGGTGACTCTATTGTTTTCTTGTGAGAAACACAAGTTAGAATGCATGTTTGTTGTTTGCAAATGAGAATGACAATTCAACGCCTTGTCTATACTATGACATTTTTCATACATTTCTACCAAATCATTTTATCAAACAATTCATTGCCTTGTTGCTATGGGCTAAAATCCTAAAACAAGTGCTTTTGAACAAGCTATGGGAAAAAATATATCAAAGCATAATAGCAATAGCATAGACAAGGCAGTGAATTGTTTGGATAAATACCTCAAAGAATTGTGGTCTCATGGTGATGGAATGCCATGATGAATGCCTATGGCTATGGATTGTCATGGAATTCCATCTTCATGAGACTACATTTATTTGAGGAATTTTTCAAATGTAGTTCATTTCCTTGCTATGCTATGACATTTTTCATACATGACTACCAAAGCATTTTATCAAACAATTCACTACCTTAATGCTATGGCTAAAATCCTAAAACAGGTGCTTTCGAGCAAGCTATGGATGCTTGGAAAAAAAAATTCTAAGCATAATAGTAAGCAATAGCATAGGCAAGGCAATGAATTGTTTTAAAAAATGCCTCAATGGTGATGGAATGCCATGACAAGCCATATACAAGGAAATGAACTATTTGAAAAAATGCCTCAAAAAAATGTGGTCTCATAGTGATGGAATGCCTCAAAGAAATGTGGTCTCATGGTGATGGCATAAAAAACTAGAACATTCATGCAACCACTCATCCTACCTTAAAACATACCAAAAGTTTCCTAACAATTAGACATATGAAGATTTAAGATGACTTAAACAATTTTTATTGCCAAAGGATAAACTTATGATGACTTAACCAGTCCTAGTACACACTCCCTCCCTATTAACCACTTAGACATATGGAGTTTATCAGTCGATAGCTGAACCACCTCACACGTGCACCTGAATTATGTCTATTAGTGTTCTAGCGATGAAATGATAGATTAATCATAATGTCACCTTGGGATCACATCACCATGAAAGAACTTCATCCAACATCCTTATGAGTGTAGGTACCACCAAATAGGTATTTATCAGACCTTTCTTCCTCAAGCAAGGGAAATTTAGGAGGAGAAGAGGAAAACGAGACATGTAGTAGGTCTAAAAGAGGGAGATCAACTATAAGTCAAAAGATTAGAAGAAAATTTTGTAAATGCATGGAATTTTTTCTTTTTGATGGGGGGTAATTTTCTTATGATGATGAGAGCATAGGTGACATTGAGGTGCCCTTGAGGTACAAACACCTACGGAAACAATGGGTACCCAGGGAACTTCCTCTAATAAACACTAATTTTTGTGTCAATGAGAGGATATATCGCATAGCACCATCGTCATTACATGGTTTGGGCCTATTTTGCATGGATGACATAAAGGTATGTTATGACAAAGTTACTAAATTGATGGAGTATGTCAAACCCTATTATAGTTACAAAGATTGGATACAACTGGTTCGATATACATGAATTATGTGTAGGTATGCATTGTCAGCAAATTATATACAACTAAAAGATAAGGATCAAAATAAAGGAGTGGCTATGTACATTGACAGAAGGCCAAAAGCATCAGGGAATATTGCAGGGTTTATAAACAGTTCATGACTTGGGTCAACAAATAAGCAACCCAATTGCATATTCGAAGTGTGGGAGGGAAACCGTGTATTCGTATGTTCGATAAAATCAATAACTACAAGGGAAGAGTTACTAATTGATTCCAATTTGAATCACTTAGATACAAACACAATTACTATGGGGGCAGTACGTACTATATACCATTTTACCTAACCTCAAATTAATGACTCCAATATACCATTCTATTATTATGTTTTTTTCATAAGTCTATTGGTTTCATTTCGGTAATTTTTTTATATTTAATTTTTGTCATAGTGGGACATTGATCGCATGAGGAAGGCTCTGACCCAGACCACAGATCGTGATGCATCTTTAGGCACTTCTACCTAAAATTTTTACCTCATTATAATTGTACAAATTAGATACGAGCAAAATGTTTTATTATTATGTTTTTTTCAAAAGTTTATTGGGTAAATTTCAATAATGATTTTAATATTCTTGTTGTAGTCGACTGATCGGGGAAAGGCACTAGCAGTAGAGGAGATCATCCATAGGGTCAAGGTGTAGCCAATGTTATTGGATGATAAAAATGAATATTCAACAAACCCTCTTGATATGATAAGGAAGACACAAATAAATGCAATAAAGAAATCCTTCAATTGTTATTCATAGTTCCTCAAATAGATGAGATAAGAGAGAGGGTTAAAAAATTTATTGGGAGAGTACAAAATTTGCAAGTAAGCTATCATGAGGTCTTTAATTATAATTTCATTCATGGTTTTATAATTTTTACTCTTTTATGTCATGAACTAAATATGTGTTGTTTTTACAGGATTTTTTGCATCCTCATGATGTTGTTGTGCATGATCAGGGTACTGTAGGTGTTTCCCACAAAATAGGGGTTGGTACAAGTGTCTTTCTTGATCTTCCTGCACATACATCAGATCATCCGACCCCATCATCTGTGCATATATTGTCGATTGAAAGGTTGGCAACACATAGCATGCAGAGATCGAGTAGTACTCGTGATGTAGAGGCCACTAGTAGTGGTGATGTTTTAGCAACATTTATTGGATCTTCCTATATTACTAGTATGAGAACATTGTTGGTCACATTTGTGGTGAGCGAGGATTTCGTTCCCATAAAGATAGAGAAGGTCCTAAGTAATTTAATTTTTTTAATTATTATTATATATAATCCAATTGAAATTTACTTATTGATCACTCTTTTTAGACTAATGATCCCATGATCATTTTGTAGGAAATGATGTTTTTTATAAACATCTAGGTGATATAACATTGGAGCTCTTCAGGCCCACCATATGTACACGGTGGAATTCCCAAATTCAAGATTTAAAAAATGAGCTCATTAACCGTTTAGTTGTGTTGTTTAGTGATAAAACATTCAACCGAACCAAGGTCCTTAAGAAAGTTGGTACATATCTAAAGTATGCAAGGGACCAATATAGGTCATATTTAGAGAAGAACAAAAAGTACAAGCATCCCCCTATGATTATAAAGAGGGAGTAGAAGGACCTGGTGTCAGATGGAAAGGAGAAGGCTGAAAAGAAAAAAGGAAAGACACCACCAGGCCAAGGAAGGTAGGTGATACTATCAAAAATGTAATTATATACTGATTACTCTTTCTTTTCACATAATATAACATATTTCAAACTTTTCATAGGCTACCTAACACATCGAAGGAAACAAAGGAAAGACTAGAAAAACACGAGTAGCACAAACTTGGCTCTAGTGGTTATATGAAATTAGCCTCACGAATTGTAAGTATCAATAAATGAAATATTGCATCCAAATAATAAATTGTAAATAATTTTATTTTTATCACACCATAGAAGAAAAATTCATGATCTTATGCAAAAATGTAGGGCTCTGAATTCAACAAAGCACCCACAGAAGAGGAAATGAAGACTGCCTTCCAGCATGGCTATGAAGTCATGGTTGAACGCCTAAGAGTATTGATTGGGAAAACACAATTTTCCATTGCATTTGACACGAAGGTAAATAAACTCAAAAAAAATTATTTAAAATTGAATACTTGTGCAATCTACTGCACATGACATTGGAGTGCAGCCTGGTGAGGGTGGAGCACAACCTGCAGTTGAAAGTCATGGTGTGCATCCCAATACTGGATGTATTCATGTGCTATAAAAAACATAGTATGGATTAATACAATTAAACATCTTTAATTGAAATTGGTGTATTAATTAATGTAACCTTTCATATTTCAACTTTAGAGCATGTAGAGCATGATCAACATGTTGAGCATGATCAAGCTAGAGAAGATCAGGAACATGATGTGGCCCCATCAGGTAAAGAGGACCACTCTAATGTTCCTTTAAACATATTTAATTGCAATTGGTGTATTAATTAATGTAACCTTTTGTGTTTCAACTCTAGATCAAAATTTAGAGGGTGTTCAACATGTTGAGAATGAGGCTATAAGACAAGATTAAGAATATGATGTTGCCCCATTAGGTAAAGAGAACCACTCTAATGTTCTTTTAATTAATAAAATACTTGTAACAATAATTAAAAAAACATATCAATTTAACATTTATTTGTTATTACAGCAGACCCCCCCTTGTAGTGGCCTCCACATCGTGATTAGTACACAACTAGGCATACATTAAGATCACGAGTAGAGGGAAGAAGAACTGAAGGGGGGAAAAATGATTTAGAAAATGATACTCCACTTCAGCTTATTTTAGTTTCAAAAAGGAAACAAAAAAAAAGTGATTGTAATCATATTATGACAACCATATTTTTGATGATATGTAAAAACTGAATGAATGAATGTTATATGTTAATGAATGAATGTTATATGTTATTAATGGATGAATAAATGAATGTTATATGTTAATGAATGAATGTTATATGTTATTAATGGATGAATGAATGATTAATGTTATATGATTTTGTATGGGGAATTGAGAGTGATGTGAGGGGGGGGAGGGGCCAAATGACCTTCCACCGTCATGTGGTTGGACCTGTTAAGTAGAGAATATTAAAATATTCTCAAAACAAAGAGAAGCTCAATCCAACTATACATCCAAGTATCTTTTTAATTCCTCTATCTTTCATCAATCTCTTTACCATTTGAACCTCATACAAATGTTTTACATGAAGGACCCATTATTGTGAAATGTGCCTCTAGTCAAGAGTAAATTGAATCCGTGCTCTACATCATAATTTTAAGTTGTTTCCATTCCAATGTTCTGAGTTTAGTTTGTTTGCATGGCTTTGTATGAATAACACATTATGTTGTGTGTGGATTTGGTTTCAAAGCTCTGTTTCTTTTGTTTTTAGTTGTGACATTACTCTAAAATTTGACTTTTTGTGCATAATAGGATAGTGGAAAATTGACAGCTTTGAAGGGTTTAGAGGCTCGATTGAGATAGATACATAGATATTTGGATATTGTTGTTGATGGGAGGCTTCCACTTAACCATGAAATTTTGTACCATGTACAGGCAAGCAAAAATTTCTCTACTTACATTCATTCAACTTACTATCATCCTTACCAAAATATACCCTTGTTAAGCCACAACCATAAGTAGCTAATGAAAATTCAAGGTGGAGGAGACTCAAACAAATCAGATTTCAGTAGAGGAAAAAGGCAGACGATTTTATAAAGAAAGCATAGAGTGTAGATAAAAGTTTAAAAGGGTAGTCAAGTATGAATAAAATTATGGATAGTGAAACATGTACTTCCCACAATATATTGAAATAAAGGATAGTCATAAGTCCTTATGACTATCATAAAGGGCATTCAGATGTAACAAAATACAAGTCTTTCCATTTCTCATTTTCCATGCCTCATATTGCTAGGACTAGAGGATTTATTTCCAATTTCTCATATAGGAGAATACACCTATGGCTCAGATGCATTCTTTTGTATAAATTGGAAGGTATAAGATGTATAAAATGCATATAGATATTAATTCCTTTACTTGAATTCTACACCTTGATGGATGGATGACTTTTCTTTTATATTCTATACTTACTAAATTATCTATTCTAGTAATTTTGGAATGCCCAAAAGGATAGTCATTCCAAACGGTGTAAAGAGGGGAAGAAGTATGTGATAATTTTGGTAATAGGTAGAAGGAAATGAAGCAAGAAGGATAATAAAAGGTAGTCTAATGATAGTCAAGCCATAATGTACATGGAAGAGTGGGCAGTACTTTCAAATTATTAGTCCTAAGTTCACATGGAACAAAGGATATAACCTTGAAATATACCATAAGGGAAGTCAACTTCAAAGAGATCATTATCATAGGTATGTAGATCATAGAGGTTCACTTTCATTAAGAGGATCACAGTCATAAAAAGAAGATCATAGCTAGTTGTATGAAAATCAAGTGCAGTTTAAAAGCCATGAGGATAGTGTTACATAAGGGAGGCATAAAATAGTTGAAAACAATCAATATGAGCATCTAGAGTGCAAGAAAAGGAGGCACAAAGAAATACAATATAAAACATTACAAGGGTAGTCATGTATTAAGGAGAGATAATTATGGTACATGGTTAGGTAGGGTCTTAGAGAAAGCTTATTTAAGAACAAAGTCAAAGGAACAATCAATGTATAACTAAGTTATGAGGGTAGTTTGGAGGAATTTTTAGAATATTGTCATAAAGGATTTTAACTATACCATTATACAAAGACTTGGAAAACATTTAATGTGACTCTCAGTCATATTGAAACAAATCCCATAATTTTTAGGCTAAGGAATATCAAATGAACTATGATAGTTAATGTAGTGCCCCTCTACATTTGGTTCTTCGTCATATTGGTGTAAGTATGTTAGGTTGATTTGAGACACCCTGTTGATTTCCTTGTTTAATTGACTTTAAGTTAGGTGATAAAATTTATATTATGGTTAGTCTTGATTAATCAATTCAATTAAATTAAATTGATAATAGAAAACATAAATTAATCCTAAGTTAAAAGGAAAACCTATAATTAAATGGATTATGTCATTTTGGGTGTTCAACATGATTTGTGGCTTGGAATTAAATAATTTGTCAAATTATAAAGTGATTTAAAATATAAAGCTATTAATTATTAATTACTAAGTTATAAAGTATTAATAATAATCAAATTATTGACAATTGTTATTTAAGGTTGAAATTTATTAGTAAAGCCTAAAAGATGGGATAATTAGGTGACTTTTAACAAATAAGAAAGATAAGTATTGAATTGATGTTAAAGTGAGAAAAGACAGGAAGATTCGCATGCAAGCGCATGCACAGCGTCAAACTGTTATCAAACAAGAAACTTGCTTTATTAATGAGGATTGCTTGATTTTGTCTTAAAAAATAAAAACAAATAAAGTAAAAATAAAAAAATAAAACAAAAATCAAAATTAAAAATCATAATCTCGTTGGATATATGCTGGAAGTAGAATCACTTTCTGGGGGGTCTGGGGCGAAATATTATGGGGATGTATGAAATAAAAATGATCACCAATACTTTCTTCGGGGAGACAACAACATATGGAACAAGTTGGGAATGAAGGGAGAGCAGGGAAGTGGATGGAGGAGAAGGGTTTTAGCGAATGCATGAGGCAGATGATGAACTCGTAAGTAGGGTCACCATAGATATTCTTGTTCTTGGTCACGACATTAGGTATGGTGATCTTTTAGATCAGCTTTGGGAAGAAATGAAATTTTGATGTCTAAGTCTATATTGATGGTATGCTGATAGTTGCTTAGTTTCAATAGAATGAACAAATTACTCAACCCTCATAACCTCTCTCTTCCTCTCCCTTACTGTTGATCATCTCCTCGTACTTAAGTATGGTCCACCATACTTTATTATCGACATTGTACGTATCTTTTTTGAGCTTGAATATTATTTCTTGTGTCTTAACTAGGGATTACAGAGTACCTTAGCCAGTTCTTGTTTAGCGTGTTATTTGCATTTGTCTTTGTAGTCTGGAAGCTGAACTTATTTATGTATTCCTAAAGTTAGAAAGAATAAGTTTTCTCCTCAATAAATGCCTATAGTCAACCTCCTTAAGCCATCGGCCTCTCAGGAATTAACAGACCTCCAAAGCACTAACGCTCAATGGTATCCTTACCATATTCATAGGGATTGATATATGTAGAAGATATTACCTTTAACCCTGTAGCGAACTAGATCTGGAGTCATCATTAAGGTTTACCTTCACAAAATAATTTAGCAATGCTCCTAGAATATGAGGGTCGACCTAGTAAGATCGATGCTTTTAGTTGCTTTAGCTATCATTGGCTTGGAGACCATGTGTCTCAAGATGCCATTAATTCATGTAATCCTTGGTGCTTATTTTGCAGCCAATGTATTCCTAAGGTCTCTTTGCTTGAGAGTGGTCTTTTGAAATTCGAGTCACCTCTGTTCACTACCGTGTGTAGTAAATTAATTAGCCTCCCTGATACCATCCCCAACCTATCACAACTGAAGCTTTTAGGCGTTAGAGAGTGGATAATTTTAATTAGCCTTCCTTAATATTTTGTCAACCTATCTAAACTACAGTGCTTGAACATAATTGGAAGTCTAAGATTTAAATAACCTGCATGATTCTTCAGACAGTCTATCGCAGTTGCAGCACTTAAAAATAAATATTGTCAATGTATTAACATAATAGAGAGCGTACCTTTGATCGTGGCGAAGTTCAACTTCTAAACTTCAAATGTGAGCGCGTCTCTGGAAACTTTCCATTAGGTAGAAATGCGTCAAGTTCAAAACAAAAAAAAGTTATACATTATTTCTCTTTCTCATAAGTCACGTATTTACACCTCTCCTTTCTCCTACCCTTCAACCTTGTGGATGACATTTTGGATTTGATAATAATGCAAGTAGATGTCGATATTTCCAAATTCCAATATTCACTTTCTTATATACTTGGCGACCTATCACAGTTACAACATTTAGAGTTGAGGCATTGTGCAGAATTAGAAAGCCTCCCTGAAACCATTGGCAACCTATCATAGCTACAACTGTAAGACTTACAAAAGTGTAGTAAATTAAATTTCCTTTCTGATTTCATTAGCAACCTGTTAAAGCTGCAACACTTGAAATTAAGATGGTGTGGCATATAAATAAGCTCCCTGATCCATTGGAAATCTATCATAGCCACTGCACTTGAACATAACAAGAAGTTAAAGGTTTAACGAATCTCTCTGATTTCATTGTCAACCAGCTATGTCGCTTTCATTCTCCAACCCAATTTCTTCTATACCTTGCATAGATCTCCTGTTTTCTGGTTATCTTTCCTGCCTTGTCTTGAAAGTAGGATTTTATTTAGCTTGAGTTTATCTAATAATGTGTTATGTGCTTAAAAATCTTAAGTCTTTAACCTTGTATTGGTAGCCATATGATACAGTCCATATTTGCTTTTTTTTTGTTATAATCAATATAGTATGACAGAATATGCATGTAAAACCCATTTTATACATTGTTATTTTAAAAACTATATCCTATTTCAAATATATATATGAGTAGGTTCATGCATAAATAAATAATGAATTTTAGAAAGTATATATATATATATCTGCCTTGCAAGTTATTAGATAACATCCATTAGTATTTTGGAGATTTAATTTTATGAATGACTAAGAAATGGAATTGAAATAAAAATAGAATTATATATGAACTAGCATACTCTTGAACTCTCTTGAACAAAGAGTTAGATTGTCAACATGAGCTTATGATTATAAGTCAAGATGCATCCATTGTTATAGTAATAGAATAGTGGGTCAAATAAATGATCTACTTACTTCTATAGAAAAGTAGAAGAAGAATTACATGAACAACTCAATTCTTGTTAGAAGGGTATTCGTTTTCATATAGAATATCCTTATAAATTCTTGATAGTGAGTAATATATTCATTATAAGACCATTGGATGATAGAAAAGATTAAATTCAAACCCTTTTTAAATGGTAATTTAACATATTGTTATAAGTTAAATATAGCATAAAGACTAAGAGTGGGTTATGCCATCTTAATTTAATATTGTGTATTTCTCTTCCATGCTTATACTAAATTGTTATTATAATGGAACTACTACCCATTCTTGATATGTGCCTACAAGAAGATTGTTGTAGAATTTGCTTGCATCAATGCTTGTATGAAATACTGCATGATTGATTTGATTGTGAGTTTGTGTGTACTTAGTGATTAGGCATCTTGTGAGGAGAAAATTGAGGTCTCCCGTAGAATGTCTAGTTGGTGGCTTTTGGATATTGAGTGATTTTGTTGAATTAATGGTTGATTTTCTTTTTGTATTTCCCCTTTTTAGGTGACACCATTGTTGATGTGTGGATTGTATTTTTTTTAGGGTTGATTGATTTGTGGATGGGGTTTGACGAAGCTTCTCTGCATGGCTTTTCTGAGATAATCTCTTCTTTGAGGGAAATTTTATCCTTTTGTTGGAATTATTGGGGAAAAAATCTTGTTGTTTCTTTTTACCCTCATTTGTGGGTTGTCGTTCTTTTGGGTTCCAGAGGCTTGAGATTATTGTTAGTTGATGTTCTCTCTTTATGTGCCCTTGATGTGGCAAGTGTTTTGATATCATGATTTTAAAAGGGTTGTACATGAATTGTTGAGACATTGATTATGTGTTTATAGCGAGATGGTTAATGCCTCGCGTAGTTTGGTCTTGAGATTATTTATTTTTGGTTACGGTACAACCCTTGCCTAGTTTGGTTTATGTTAGGGGTCTTAGGGAGAGTGGCTCTTCGTGGGCATCAGCGCCTCGGAAGGAGGAAGGGCTCAGGATAACCCACAAAAGAGTAATTAAACAAGTGATAACCTAAACAATATAATTTAGGGGGATGGGTGGTAAAACACACAAGATAATTAAAACTGGATTCCTCGTCTATGCATTAGGGCTACCATAGACTAGTGATAGACTGAGAAGGCCGTGGTCGGTGAAGTTGTAGTCTCGTCTTCATGAGAGATTATCGGCTCCGCATTAGCTACCCTATGGTGCCGACGCCTCAGTTAGGAGGAAGGGCCAGGAGATCCATAGATGGGTGCCGACGCCTCAGTTGGAGGAAGGGCCAGGAGAATCCCATGAGAGCTATGCGACGACACTCTCCACTAGACACCCTTGTTCTTGTTTCTTGTCACCTTTGGATATTGTAATCTTTATGTTGTTTCAGATTCTTGTGGAAATGATTTATGAATGTCCTTTGGTGACTTGCTTAATTGTTATTGCTTGGGTTAAATGTGATGATTTTTCATAGCTTTATTTGATTTTGTTGACTCATGAATGTTGTTGATTATGTCATTGTAATCCTTGATTTTTATGATACCTTTGTATGATGTTGAGTCTTGTGGTTCCCCGTTTGGATGGTTCTTGGTTGAGGTCTCTTCTTGTCAGCTCCTTAGCATGGGGGGTGGGTCTTCGGACCCACATGGTCGGGTGGAACGTGCTAAGCACCCCATTGGGTCCCTTGTCAAGGATCGAGAGGTGCGGATTGGTGTTGTTGTGGTAACTCCAGAGTTGTACCATTCTATTTTGTCATGTGGTTCCTGCCCATATTGGGAAACATGTTTGTATCATTGTAAGACTTGAACAGTGTAAAGTAATGAAAAGGATGTGATGTAATATTTATCATTGGTAAACCTTGTGTGGATATGGATCCATATCAGATGTTATTCAAAGTATTGTATTTATTTAAGTGAATGGTTCTTATTGGTGGTTTTATATATATGCTTTGTCATGGATTAGATTTGGCTTTCATTCTTTATCATTGATGTATGGCATTAAGTTTCGTAATGTATCCTCGTGTACCCCAAGGGACGTAAATGATATTAGGTTTGTTTAAATGAATTTTCATGTCATAACTTTTGTGCATCTCATGCATGTTAGTTTTACTTAAAATAAAATAAAAAAAAATTGTGTGGTAATTGTTGCTTTAGTTGTCCTTTGGGGTTCGCATGACGGGGCGTTACAGTTACTATGAATCCTTGAGAAGAAAAGAAGAAAATCACTATGAAGTCTCAAATAGGTTGTTCTGAGGAATATATTAAATTGACAATAGCTTGGGGTAGTCACCTTTGTATGTACAGTCCACCATATGCATAAACCGGTGATTTATGATAGTAGGTAAGGTTCCTACGTGGTTGATAGAGGATAATGCTTTAAAGGACACTACCATATGCTTGGTAAATATTTTAAGTTCTTAACAAAGCAATTGTGAACAACACCATGACTATGATCATTGAAAGCCAAATGCACAATTTTGAAGGAGGTAGAGGTATATAAAGCATGGCAGTCATACCTTGAAAATGATAGTGTTTGACTATCAAGGGTAGTAAGAGTAAATGAAGCTTGATACAAACATTGTTATGATGGTCAAGCATAAGCCATTTATGAACTTTCATAAGTTAAATGGAAAGAGTAATTCAAGACACCTTGCAAGGGAAAAAGTAAACAAAGTACAATAGGTTCTTGACATTATGAGGGTAGTATTTTTAATGAATACATGGAAGACCTTCAAATGGTAGTCAAGGATAATGTTAAAGGATAATTAAAGGTTTTTGAGAGAGAGGTTTATATTTAAGAATGACCTTACACGGTTGACATGGACAATGCCGCAAGTAAAAAATATGACCAACAAAATTCTATGACAAGCCTATTAGATACATAGATAGCTAAAGGAGAATGCTAAGGGAAGACTTCATGGACAAACCATGATAAGTATAGTCACCTTGAATACAATCCACCATGTACACAAGAAAGACAGAGCCAAGGCCAAGGAGTTCACCTAGATAGTTAAAGGGACAACATTGAGTATAGAGTTATCAATGTGACAATCATGAAGGGCTAGACCTTTTGCTTATCAAATTCATTCCATCACTGTGTAGAGTGCCATGGACAAAAGGGCAACAAGTTTGTTAAGGCATAATCATTAAGTAACAATAGACATTATAGATAGGATAGTCATAATGATAAATGAGAAAACCATCTGTCAAAAGGGTAGACATTATTAACATATCCTACAATCATTGCATTCCAAGAGATGACATGATGGATGTCCATACCCTGCTCCAAAGCTCACTTGACATGATGATCTATGATGTAGATACTTTTTTCTTTTTTTTAAATTGCACAATTTCATTGAACTTTCAATGAAAACCATTGACGAAATACAAAAAATTATGATGCAATTGTTGTATCTCTGACGAAAGATAGCAATTCCTAATCATCAACATTTAGATGAAATATAGCGACGAAATTTTCTGACGAGTAGAAATTTTATTGCAATTTTGACAAAAACATGATCCCTTGACAATCGACGAAGTTAGGTCGATATTTCAACATTTTTAGAGTCTGTCAAAATTTTGAAATTTTTTTTTTGACAAAAATTGGTTTAGTGTTTCATTAGTATTCTGAAAATCTTTTGTCAAAAATTCAAGAAATGTTCATAAAAATTGGACCCAAATATTGTAGTGAGACAAAAAGGGAGTTAGTGCAGGCTTACAATTATCCATATGAAAACGTGAAAAAATATCAAGAGCATACTTGGGTTGTGCAAGTGAGATCCTGGAAGAGGATTGAGTGGTCTCAATCCCATTAAAGTAGTGCAAGAGACCCAAGTTAGTCATTGAAAATTTGTCATGCAAAGTAGTCTTGACAATTGAGATGATGGATGAAGTGCTCCTAGTGACAATCAAGTCATCAACATAGAGAGCCAAGAAGAGAAGAGAATCCTCCTACTACAAGATGTAGACATTCAGATCTGAGTTGCATCTAGAGAACACAATGGAGAGAAGAAAGGAGTCCATTTTGGCATACCAAGCTTGTGGAGCTTGTTTGAGGCCATAGAGAGACTTCTTTAGTTTACAAACCAATGAAGAATCTTGAATGAATCCTTATGGCTGCTCCATATAGAGTTCTTCATGTAGATCTCCTTGAAGAAATGCACTCTTCACATCCATTTGATGTACAACCCAACCGTGATCTACATAAATAGCAAGTAGCAAGTGAATGGAGGTAATTTTGGCAATAGGGGCAAAGGTCTTAGTGTAGTCAATAGCTAGAACTTGAGAGAAACCTTTGGCCACAAGTCGTGCTTTATACTTGTAAACTAAGCCATCTGTTGAAAATTTGGTTTGATAGATCCACTTACACCAAACTAGTTTTCTTCCCTTAGGAAGTGGAACAAGATCCCATGTGTTATTCCACATTAAAGAGTTGTACTCTTCCTCCATTGTAGAATCCCACTCAACAATATCAGATGCTTCACAAAATGACTATGGATCTGAAGTTGTGGTGATGTGGGAATGTGGAATGTCTTGATGTTGTGATTGAGTCCTCCATGAACTTGAAGGATCCCCAACAAGATCACTTGCAGACTCAAGTGTTTGGAGAGGCCAATGAGGCATGCTAGGGGATGGAGGAGGAGATTTTGAACTCTCTGAAGAGGAAGATGAAATCTCATGATCAACTTGATGAATAGAGGAAGCTTGAGGAAAATCCTCATTGTCAGAATCCTCTAAAATCAATGTGGAGGGAGGAAGAGTAGAGGATGAGCTAGAAGAGCTTTCCTCAAAATGCACATTATGCTCAATGAAGAGCTCATGTGTTTTAGGATCCATTAGCTGATATACTTTGATGCCATCAGGGTAACCAATAAAGATATAAGGATGACTTTGAGGTTCCAAGGCCTTGCACTTCTCTGAACGAATATGTGCCCATGTTAGGGAGCCAAAAATGCTAAAGTTCCCCACAACAAGTTTCCTACCACATCAAGCTTCGAAGGGAGTGATGCCCTTTAATTCTTTATGTGTAACTCTATTCTAGATGTGAGTAGCACAATTGATAGCTTTTTCCCAATATGTAGGTGCAAGGGAGTGAGCGTGGATCATGCAACTAGCCATCTCTTACAAGGACCTATTTTTCCTCTCAACTACATCATTTTGTTGTGGTGTGTAGGAAATAGTATGTTGAAGATCAATCCCTTCAAGAGTACAAAATTGCTCAAATCGATGGTTGACATATTCTCTACCATTATCAATGTGAAGAATTTTGACACAATTTCCATATTACTTCTTAGCACAAGCCTTAAACTATTGAAATCTATCAAAGACTTCTCCATTGTTTCGAAGAAAGTAGACCCATGTGTATTTGGAATAGTCGTCAATGAAGGTGAGAAAGTAATGAGCCATACTGAAAGATAATGATGGAAAAGGACCTGCCAAGTCACTATGAACCAATTCAAGGACTTCTAAAGCCCTCAAAGTGTTCCCTTTATCAAACTTGTCTTCAGTGTGTTTTCCCAAGGAATAACCCAGACATACACCATTGGAAATATTGATTTGAGGATGACCCATGACCATATTTTGTTTGTTGAGTTGTTGAAGATAGCGGTAGTTGAGATGGACAAACCGCTCATGCCATAGTTTTCTCACAACATTTGAATGAGTGAGCAATGTAGTTGAATGTGAATTAGGTACAAAATGAGAGAAAACATACAAGCAAGACTCAATATTGGTCTTACCAATTGCAAGGAGGTATTATCTTTAATATTTCAGACGCTAACAAAATCTGGAGTGAATTCAACTTTTCTACCATTCTGATTGATTTGGTAGATAGAGAAAAGGTTGGATGACAAATTAGGAATGCAAAGGACATCCTCAAATGTACCATTGCCAGTATCAATTGAACCCTTCCCAATTACATCCACTAGAGAATCATCCTCAATGAGAATGTGGGGCACCAAGCAAGGCTCCAACAAAGAAAATTGTTCTTTAATAGAACCCATGTGATGCGATGCACCCGAGTCAAGAATCCACTCTTTTGAAGAATTAGTAATAGCAACAAGTGCATGTGCTTTCCCTTTACCTGATTTGGAAGGAGTAGAGGATTGCTGGGCAATAGAAGAAGGAAAATTAATGTTCTTTTTGTGAAGATGCATTAACTCATCAATCTACTTCTTATGACAAGAATGTTCCTCATGACTAGATTTCTTGCAGTAACTACAAGCTGGTCTTTCCTTCTTTTGAAAATTCCCCTTGGAAGAGGACTTGGAGTAAACTTTTGTTGGTGAAGATGATTGTGCTTGATCTCTTTCTGACTTCTTCTTGAATTGCTTTTGTTTGTTGTTAGGATTCCTTGATTCTTTTTGACCCTTTGGTTGACCAACCATCAAAGCTTGTGAGTGTGAAGGCTTAAGAAGACCCATTGATAGAAGCTTACCTTGCTCTTGCATCAACATTTCAGAAAATGAAGCAAAAGAAGGTGGAGTAAATGTGGATCCCATTGTAAACCTATGAGTATGAAAGCTAGAAACAAAAGCTACAAATTCATGTCCAAGTTTGTTTAGAGTGTTATAGACAAGTTGAATACCTTTCTTCTCTAAGCCACATGATTTACATTGTGCTCTAAGGTCATTGACCTTTGTTACATAATCCTGGATGTTATCAAAAGACTTTGGATCAAGACCCATTAGTTCATTGTCAATTTGATAACCACGAACTTCATCAGTTTTTACATAGAAATTTTTCAATTTTTCACATGCATCATGTGATCCTTACATGCTTCAATCTGAAACATTATATCAAGAGAAACAAAACTCCTTAAACAACTAAGAGCGTTTGTATGTTCAAACATCCATAGTAGTTTTTCCTTATCATTTGTGGGTTTAGTTACTTTCTTCTCAACATAAGGTGTGTATCCTAGTTGCATTAAGGAATTCCATGCATTTTGATGCCATGCGTTGTAGTTGTATGGTGTGAGCAATGAAAACTTAAATGTACCCATAGTGAAGGAAAAACATAGCACAAAGTATGAGAGAGGTTCAATCACAAAGACAACAAGAGACCCCCCTTCTTTACTCAATCAAAGAACCCCCCATAAAAAATGTTTTGTCACTTTATATTTAGTGCAAATACAGATTTCTAGACTTCAATGCTTTTACAAATCCTTAAGAAATAAGCATGTGCTATAAGTATACATTTGATACAATTTCATATGAAATACATAGTACCAAAGCGAAGTACACAAAAAATCATGCACTTTCAAAACAAGAATCAACTCTATTTGAGGTCATATGCAAAAGTTATGCAACTTTGAAGTTTGCAAAACGAGAATGGTGAGGAGTCCACCTTGAGAACCAAAAATTTCTAAAAAATCTGTGAATCAAAATCTAAACTTTCTTCACCAATGTGTAGAGCACGAAAGATTAGCCCAAATCAAAAAAAGTTGCACTGAAATCGGAGGTTGGGAGCCTGAGTTATGAGCTGTCAAAGTTGGCCTTTAAAAAACAATGCATCAACGAAGAGGGGTTGTGAAAACTTGTGAAAACTTCCACCAAATTTAGCAAAAATACCAGTAAAGTTAGTGGTCCACCAAAATATAGATGTCCACCAGAAACTCCACCAAATATATAATTCCACCAGATAAATTTAACAATCTACAGTTTAATTGCCACTAAATTCTTTGGCAAATTTGGTAGAGTTGAAATTTTATATTTTTTAATTAAAAAAATATGAAAAAAATAATTAAAAAAATTGACAGATTTTAAATGTTTATATTTTTTAATATACAAAATATTAAACAATATTATTTAAAAAGTGTCGGCCAACTACTTTTATATTTTTTAATAGTTTGGAAAAAATTTTAATATTAAAAAATATAAAATGCAAAGTTGGTGGGGATGGACAAAATTATATTTTTTAACATGAAAACTATATTAAAATAATAATAAAAGTGTTGGCACATTAAATAGGTGGGTCCTAGCCTCTTGGCTAAGTAATGCCTACCGGGTCACGAGTTCTAGTCTCCCCATCCCGGGTACCGAGGGTATATGCGCCGGCCACGCTTAAAAGTTTACTAGGCGACTGTAGTTTATAGGGTCGTATAACGACCCTCGCAATCTAAAAAAAATAAAAATAATAGGTGGGTGGGATTTTTTTCGACAAAATTTTTGAAAAATAAAATTTTAAACATAAAAATATATTTAAAAATATTAAAAAAACTTTAAAAACTTTAAAAAAATTTAAACGAGGCCCGAAGGCCGTCCATCCTACGCAGACGCAGGTACTTCGCTCCCTGCAGTGGACGTAGGTACCTTGGTACCTACGTACTGCCTGTTGTGCACGCTGTGCAGGTACAAGGTACTTGTGTACACTAGCTATAGTTGTGAAGGTATGCGCAAAAAAAAATTTAAATTTTTTTTTTTGGTTTAATTTTTGATTAAAAATTTTGAACCAATTTTTTATTTTTTATATTGTTTTTTGATTAATGAATTTTGCATTTGCAAATTTTATTTTTTAAAATTTTCTTATTTAAAAATCAAATTTCTTTTAATGAATTTTGTTTTTGCAATTTTTATAAATGGTATTTTTATTTTTTAAAAGAGAAATAAATATATTTTTAGATTCTTTTAAAAAAATCAAAATATATATCTAAACAAATATTTTTTTGCAATTTTTATGAAATCAAAAATATTTTATTTGCAATTTTAAAAAAAAAAAAAATATAATTTTATTTGCAAATAACAAAAAATAAATAAAATGATTTTTATTTTAAAACAAAAATAATTTTATTTATTTAAAATAAAATAAAAATAAAATGATTTTATTTTAAAACAAAAATGAATATTTTATTTTAAAATAAAAAATATTACTTATATATTAATGGGATTGGACAAAAAAAAGAAATTGCCTTACCTGACAACTTTGTCTAAAATTGACATTTTGATAGTCAATTTTATGGTTTTTGGGCCTTCTAAGCATGATGGCAAGGTCAAATTTGACTCAAAATGTTATGAAATGATGGCTCTTTGTTGGATCTAGCAATGAACCTCCCGCTTCAAATTGTTGCAGATTTGACCTCCAGTGTCTATTTTAGGTGAAATAAGGGGTAGATCTAACTGTCTCAACTGCTCTAGACTCAATGGTGAGCTCAGAATCTCTCTAGGAAGCTTTAGAAGACCTATAATTAACAAGTCAATGTATGAACCCCCCCAGAAACTGATATTATTTTCACACCTTTTTGATTCTCGAGATCATCATACGATGCAAGAGAAGTGCATACTTAGTTTTTAAAAAAAAAAACTCTACACTCTCAGATTTTCTAAAGGAATGCTAAACCATCATTCAAATTTGGCTTTGATACCATGTGAGATTTGCTAACTATCCTACTAAGTATCTAATGAATAAAGGAAATCAAAACTGGAAATATGAGGAGGAATAAACTATATTCCTCTCAAGAATGCAAAGCTATGTTTAGCTTGAGAAATTGATAATTACAAAGGAAATGCCTTGGTTATATAGGCCAAGGGGAGAGATAGATGCAACCATATTATGACAAGTGTTGACATCATATAATGTGTGACAACTCATGTAATTAAAGGCTCAATCACCTTATCCCTATGTAAAGTTAAGCTAGTGTGAAGAAGACTTTAGTGGGGAACTAGCTAAGAATGAACTAGTTAGATAAAGTACCCCTTTCACACTAACAAATTCTAAGGGTAAAAGTACAAAATTGTGTCACACTTTCGACTGACTTATCAACACAAGTGAATTTTAGTATTTATAACTCAAGATCATTTTTGGTAAAATATATGATCTAGTAAGATTCATTCTAGATAAGTTAAATATGTCCACAACTTTTCCAACTAAAATTGTTGGCTAAATGGATATGTAGCACCACTTTAAGGCCAATTTACTAAAAAAATTAAATTGTTTGAAAAAATTAGTTTCAACAACTCTTACTCATATAAATAACATTTAATTTTTTTTTTGTAAAAATACCCTTTTGTAGATCCATAAGTGTTGTTTTCAAATAGTTTTCAAAATATACATTTACTTTAATAGTTCAATTATTATTATATTTTATTTTTATTTTTTACTAAAAGTAGGTTATCAACACAAAAATATTAGGTTGATTACCATGTCAAGAAAAATAATAAAACATATTTAATTTTTTTTAAAAAATATGATGCCCTAGATAAAACAATCTAAATTAAGATATTATAATTTATTTTCTATTTAGATAAATGTTTAATATACAAGTTGACGTCGAGTGGAGACAAATGTGTTTTAATACAAACATTTAAATATTTATTTAAAAATATACATTTATTAAAATTACAAAAAAATATATTCATGCCCTAAAGTTTCAAGATATAAATATACACAAAAATTTTGAAGGAAAAAAATTACTATATAAAGCTTGATGTCTCATGTAAAGTCATTTTTCAGCATTTTATCAGCAACTAAATTATATGTAATTTTATTACTTCTAGCTTTGATTGTGTGTGATTTTTTCATCAACATTCAGATGACACTCTGTGATACATCATTAGCTCTCTATCCTGATGATGGATCATGGAGTGTGATTCGAAACATTGATGAAAAAACTCAGACACAATCAAATCCAAAAGAAATAAATTACATTAAAATAGATGGTGGAAACCTCATAACATTAACTAGATTATAGTGTTAATTTATAAAGAACTATATTCAAATATTTTTTTAATTTTTTCAAAAATACAAACATAAAATATATTTAAAAATACACATTTTATTAGTTTACATCATTTCAAAATTCAAAACATATATACACCACTTTCTAATGATTCAAGTTTAAAATTTAGATCAGTGTTGGTCATTTCCTTTATAAAAGTGTGACACAGCTTTGTACTTTTACTCCTAACATATCTCTCTTCATATTGGATCTTACATGAAATGGCTTGATTGCTTGATAGATCTTGATGCTTGAATTCATGCTTCAAACTTGAAACCTAAATCACAATGTTAGCTCCAAAACATGCATGAACACACATAAATCTTGACATCATGATAGGATCTTGAATACAATAAATGATTGATAAATCTTCTCTCCGATGCTCTTGACAATAATCTTCTCTTTTGAAATGTTCCTTAATGCTACATTATTTGAATTGATAAAATATCTATGTATTTATAGGTGTTTCCTTAATTTCTTGATAATTAAACATCACAAGCCAACATTTGCAATTTTAATTTAGATCATTAAAATGTTTCCAAAAATATATAAAAAATTAGGTCGTGAGACTTAAGGGGGACCCATTCACCCTTGGGTGAATGGGTCCTTTGACCTAAACCTAGGATACTTAACTTCAAGATGTTAAATTCAATATAGGAATTAATTAAATGTATGTTCCCCTTTCAAAAAATGAAATTAATTAGGCAAGAAGATGCATAATTGGGTTAATTAAAGGATTAATTAAGTCCAATTAATTAAGGGGATGCAAACATAGTGTGAAAATGTAAAGGTGTACATTTTTCTACACTACATTTAGCCCCCACTTTAGTGAGAGTATGAACTTGCACTCAAACTCACACTAAAGTAGACAAATAAGTCAAGAGAGGTCTAATTATGTAAGTGTTGGAAAGATAAGATGACAAAGGTTAAGGAGGGTGATCAAGTCCCCAAGATCTAAGATCTCATGGTAAACCAACAAAGGCACAAAGAGACACATGCCTATAGCAGAAACACAAGATGCACAACCATAAAATCTCAAAATTAATACAAAAAGAAAGAAAAGGAAGGATAGACTAGTTGCAGTTGCGTTGTTGTCCATAAAATGCATTCACAAGTGAAACCTGTTGTCCACTATGCAAACAAAATATACATTGTGGACACCAAAATTCTCCATGGTAGAATAGGTGGTTGATGGGAAAGTCATGCTAGTTCTACAAGCTGCCATACATCAACCATACCAAAATTTATGCCTCCTAATAAATTTTATAAGGTGTCATACAAAATGTTTTCAAAGGTTCCACAAGGCTAGCAAGTTGCATTATGCTAGACACTTGTGAAAAACAAGAAGGAACCTAATGCAAGAGCATCCAGGTGTAAGAGCAATATGGCATTAACCAAAAATATAAAAGTGGTGTTTCTTTTGAATAAGGGATGGTTTATTTTTGTTGCTAAGTATAATTTTTTTCAAAAGCTTGGGCTTTGAGCCTTAGACTTATCTCTTCCCACTTTCCAAAGAAGATATACTTAGTCATTTTTTTGACATAGACTTATTGGACTTCATACTTTAGGATTTCGTCTTACTCTTTGTCAAAAGTGGTCGAGCATCAGACCTCAATATTATGACTTAGTCTTTAACTTAGTTTTTAATAGTAAAGGGTATGGAGTAACTACAAACCTTAACACACAAAAAGTAAAAGAGTTTGTGAAGGAAATTTTTGGGCTTGTTCCTTGAGTTCTTCATTGTGTTTAAGGTATGAAGTATGAGGGAAGGGAAATTTTTTACTCCCGACAAGTTTGAATTCTACCATTTTTCTAGAGTGAATTTTGGCTTGGTTTGAATAATGTGGGTTGTGGTGTCTTGACACATGGCAAAGGTGGTTGGATGGATTGATTTACATCTCTTTTGTGAATAACAAAGGTGTGATTTTTAGTGGTTTATGTTGGCATGATTTGGAAATTCATGTGAAGAGAGGAAAATGACTTTTGTAGATTGATTTGGATAAATAACTTGCTAGCACACAAAATAATGAAACAAACTCAGTTCAACCTAGTTGTTGATTTGATGGAGAGTTGGTACTAAGGGAGTAGAAAAATTTACAAGAAAATTATTAAATGAATGGAAACCTAGGTCATTGTTTGGAGGAAAATTCATTGAATTTGGACAAGGTCGTGGTTTTCTTGATAGTAAAGATTTCTGAGAGATAAAAGCTAAATAGAATGAGAATGTAAGGGGGGATTTTAGCTTAGCTGCCTTGGCAATGATGTGTGTTAAGAGAAAATTATGGTTGTGACTCAAATTGACATTATTACATATTCATGTAATTAGAAGGCCCATGTGGTTATTTTCCATGTTGTAAATTCCATTTTCATAAATAATTAGACAATCCAATATCCTTCTTGTATATTTTGTGCTATTTTCAACAATTTTTGTGTGTTTTTAGATTGTAAGGGAAGTCCCCTTCATCAAGTGGTATTAGATCCAATTTTTCCTAAGTATACAAATAAATCATTGAATGTGAGGCAGCTTGTGCCAAGATTTATGGTTGTGGGTATATTAGAAAATATTCCTCCACAAAGAAATTGAGGTGGAAGAAATGCTAAAATACTCTAAGAGGGTTTTAGAGCCCTCTAGAGACAAGTTCACGCACTACAAGAGGAGTTACGTAGAGGAATCAATGTTAGAAGAAGAGGTACCAGCCAAAGATACTTGAAGAGGATAGAATTTTTAAGGCCATTTCCAAAATTGGAAGGAGACTGGAGATTGATGTTACTACATTTTCTGGAAGTCTTAACCTAGAAGATTTGATTTATTGGATCAATGATATGGAGGATTATTTTGAGTACGAGGAGGTGGAAGATCTTGAGAGGGTCAAATTTGTGAAAACCAAATTGAAATGCCATGCTAGTATATGGTGGAAATAGGTCCAATTAGAAAGAAATCAAAGAGGAATGGAAAAATAACAAGATGGGACCGAATAGTGGAAACTCTAAAGAGATAGTTTATTCCTATGGACTATGAGCTGGATTTATTGAAGAAGATACACAGATTGAAACAAGTGGGAAAATATACCAAGGAATATATGAAAGAGTTATGTTGTGTCTTGATCTAAATAGGCCAATGTTCTAAGGCCAACAAGGAGAAGGTGGCTTGTTACATAAATTGGTTGAAGTGAATTATTTAGGAAGAGATGAATTTAGTGAGAATCTCTACCATTAAAGATGTATACTATTTTTCCTTAAAGGTGGAGAGAAAACTAAATAGAAGATTTGAAAGAAAATAAAGGGGTTGAGGTTGAAAGGATGGTGGACGATGATATGGTGGTTGAGGTATTAGTCAAATGAAGGATGAAGGGTTTGGTAGCAACTAAAACTTGAAAGGAGATAAAAACTATAACCCTCATAATCAAAATGATGGAGAACAAAGCGGAAGAGGAAGAGGGAGAGGGCCAAGAAGAGGAGGTTTCCATGGAACCTATTTTCAATGTGGAGGAGAAGGACATCAAGCCTATGAGTGTCTTCACCATCAAGAAATGTCAAATGAGGAGAAGTTTGTGTTGTTAGAAGAGCCTTGTTGAATGAGGAGAAAGAACTAGAACAAAGAAAGAACCTATTTCGCACAAGATGCAAGTATTAAGGAAAGGTTTATAATGTTATCTTTGATGGAGGTAGCACTAATAACCTTATTTCAAAGGAAATGGTTAATAAGTTTCCTTTGGAGAGAAGAAGGCATCCAACTCCATATCAAATTTCTTGGTTGCAAAAGGAGCATAAAGGTTTGGTCAATGAACAATGCCTAGTAAAGTTTAAAATTGGAAATTATCATGATGAGGTACTATGTGATATTATTCTTATGGATGTTTGTCATACGTTTTTAGGGATACTATGGTAGTTTGTGCAACATGTAGTACATAATGGACATGTTAACACCTATTCTTTGACAAAGGATGGAGTTTGTCATATAAGTTGAAACCCTTACAATAAATAGAGGAAAGGGTATGCAACAATGTCATAGTTTTTTTAGTCATTGGAAGGAAATTTTTAGAAGTTATTGTTGATTATAAAAGCTTGTGCCTCTTTGAATAGCCTTATGGGAAACTCAGCAAATGGGGGACCAAATTGTGACTCAATGAATGACCTCTAGGATTGTTAAAGAAGTTGGCTTTTCTCTATGTTTTGAGAAAAAGGGAAAAAAGAAATGTAGAGAAAAAAAGATGGTTATGCACCAAAGATTTTACAACACTTCAAAGATTAATAATTCCTTACTCCTAATGAAATGGACACAAAATTCCATAGACCCTTCATTTTTGGGAAGATAATGAACAAAAAAGGCTAGAGAAAGAAAAGTGTGGTTATTCAAATCCCCCCGTGGGAATCATCCATTAAGGTTTGAAAGGAATGAGAAACCCTAACATTTACAGGAATGTTTAGATCTTTATAGAACCACCCTTGCTCTAACAACATAATATGTACTTCACCATAATATTTATAGAAAAGGAAAGAGTATAATAAACATGATTTGATTTTCAAAAGATAACTTTAAACATAAAAACTAGCATATAAAATAATTATCCAAACTCTCTAGGTAAGACTTGACACAAAGCATTCAACATAAATGATATAAGAAAAAAAAAATCTATGATAAAGGCCATAAAATGCATAATCTCAAGAGTTTATCCTTAAAAATATTTTTTCTTGCAATAAATCAATTGAAAAAAAAGGTCGGATGCTAACCCAATTAATAGTCTTGACAAATAGAACATACCATAGAGCATAAATAGTTCTCTATAAAATCCTCCTATTCTTGAGAAATATATCTCTATTCTAAACCTATGATTCTTGATTACTATTTTTCTAACTCTCTTGATCATCCTTGTTTCCCCTATTGCAAACCCCCTTTAAATATCCAAAAGAAGGAGCCACCACCACAACCAATAGAGATGAAAAACTACCAAGTGTCTGCATTTGATAGACCACAATCTGATCTAGGGTCTAATTACATCACAAAAATATTCACTCATAATGTTTGAGCTACCTCATTTATGGCTCCATATTTTGTAGAAGTTTTGTGAAGATATGGTGTTAGAAGATGATCAGATCCTAGCATAGTTATTAAAACATGATCCAATTAGCTATGAGGAATGATGATGCAACCCCATGTTGTTATATGGAGCCTAATCATACTCAGAGGTTAAATTTTCCCCACTTTTATCGATACGATTTCCCCCCAAATTATTTAACAGGGGTTTGGGGGTAGCACCCCTTGCGAGGTCCAGGGGTAGCACCCTTGGCGCACTCCTTGTTGTGATACAAGGTGCGGTCGAGGGGTAGCACCCCCATGGGGGTTCGAGAGTTATTTTTCTATTGGTTGTCATAAAAAACCCTATTTTTTAACTGAAATAAGTGTTGATAAAAGGCTAAGGGTTAGGATTTCTATTGACATTGTATTGTAGCATTTTACAATGGTATTGAGTTGCAAGGATTGTGGGTTGTAATCGATTTAATTTGTTGGATAATAATATTGGACTCTCTATTGGTGGATGTAGCCTGAGTTTGGGTGAACCACATTAAAAATTGTCTCTCAGTGTTATTATTTTTGTGTTTTTCATTCCTCTGTTTAATATTTATTTACATTTAGTTGATATTTTCTGCATGCAATTCGTAACACCCAAAAATTCCAACCCTGAAAGTAAGAGCTTCGTCGTACTGTTCGAAAAACTCCGCCAAAAGAGATACATCTATGAAAGGAATAACCCTCAATGAAATAGCTAATGTGGCATGCTAGCAGGTAATCTTTGAATTTGTGAGAATAGTTTTGAGGAAAATCCCCACTAAGTAGACACGTGTCCTGATTTGAGCCCAAAACAAAGATGATATAGAGAAAAGTTGTGTAGCCACCACATGGTGTGTTGCATGCTTTTATGCAAGGGTAACCTTTGGCCTTCGAGATGCAGTGCCATCATAACATGGAAAAGATGTAAGGGCCAAAAGAATAATTGCAAGGGTTTAAAATAGTTAAGGAAAAATTTTGCTCCACAGTTTCTGGCGACTCACATGGGGCCTTTGCCTATGGAGGTATGAACCAAAATATAAAGTAATCCTTAGAATTTGAGGAAAGTGACATTTTTGGATTCCTTGTCTCCATTAGAGTGCAGAATGAGGATGCACAATGTCTTGTAGGCCTAATCAAGATCAAGGACCTCTTCAAAAGAAACTCCTCCCCATCTTGATGAAGCATCTCAATGTGATAGTAAAGGTAGGAAAGGGGAAGAAGTGCCTTCTCAACCTCATTGTTGGTGGGTGATGAGCTCAAATTCTAGAGCACTATGGAGTCCTAGATCTTAAGCTTGATTTATTTTTCAATTTGTTATATTATCAATACTCCTTCATTTGGTGAGAATAAGGTGGGAAATCTAGCATGGATCAGAACTTTTAATTCTTCTTTTATCTCATTGACCTTCTTATTCAACACCAAATGAAAAGCTCCGCTTTTCAATGCAACCTGGTTGTAGATGATAAATTCATTTTCCTTCCTTGCAGCTACTCTTTGGTTGGGAATACCAACACCTTTTAAATCTTCCTTAGTCACCTTACATAGTCTTTTGATTAAGACTATTGATTCTTCAGCTTGAGGAGTGATTGTGTGTAGAATTTGGTCGACTTCTAGGCCGACCTTTGTATTTAAATCCTATGCATCCGTTAGAAAAAAAATTTATTTAGAGCCACTACTGCAACTATGATCCTCTCTCAATGAGCAGATAATAAGTTTTTAAGCACTGAGAGGAGCTCGAATCCTTATGCTATGGTTAGTTCCTACTGGAATTGGGATTTTGTAGCTTTCATGTTTTCCTCTAATTGATTCTTCTCCTAGAGAGTGTTTGAAAGCTTATAACATAGCTTATCTATCTCCTCATTGCGTTCTGTAGAATAGATTCAACATCTTGCATCTTTGGTTTTTCCCTCTCCATTTCCTCTTTGGCATTTTGAAGATCATCAGAGGCTTGAGAGTGTTAGCCAACCCTTCTTGCATATCCACCTTTTGCTTATCCATCTCCTACAATTCCTTTTGTAGCTCAACATATATATTGTTTGTTCTTGGTGTTGTGTCTTCATGCTCCTTTTCCTTCATCAATGATTTGCGGTTGCTTCAAGATCGATCGTGATCTTGCATTTCAATCTTTTCACCTCAGTATGAAGTCAATCCTTCTCATTTTGGGCTTCTACAAGCAACTTATTCACTTCGCCTTATAGACCCTGTTCCTACCTTAAGCATACCATCTCCAAATATTTTCCTTTGATCTTTGCTTATAGTTTGTCCACTATGGCCTTTACATTTACCAACTCTGCCTCACACTTTTTCAATTTCTTTTCTAGCTTTTGATAGTCAGTATAGACTAATTTCTGGGTTGCCTTGATCAAGCCCACTTTGTCACACGAAAGAGTTTCACTCAAATTGATACCCACATCTTGGATGTCATAATCTTCGAACTGTATTTCTCCTTCTAGCTTGGATTTCTATAGCCTCATATCTGAGAGTAGAAAAGCATTTCACTCTTCATCAAAACAAGTTTCTAGCTTCTAGGTAGTTGGATTTTCTATGGCTTTTACCTACAACTTATTCTTCCTCACTTGTCAAGCCTATCTAGTTACCTCAATATGAGTCTAGAGGCTCTATGGAGACTCAATACTTTGTGTGGAAGAAAAAAAATTTGTGGGGAGACCATAGAGGGTGACAAACGGGGCACTCTCAGTTGAATGAGTTAGTGGAGAGGCGAAAGGAAGTGTTATCATTGAACAAGTTGGGATGCCATGCATGACTTGAGAAGGAGGGGTGTCTATTAGAGTAAAAGGGGAAGTGGGTGGAAAAAGAGGCATATGCTTGGAAGTAGGAATGGGTGATGAAACTTACAAAATGGGTGTATTAGTATTTACAATTAGTGCCTTCGATAAGGAAATCAAAGAGAAAATTGTGGCCGAGGTAGAAGATGCATGTTCAGTGCAGGGGTTTCTTCATGGGGCTCATTATCAAATACAATTGGAGATGTATTAAGGACATGGATGTTAGAGTCCATGGATGTTAGATTTCTTTCTACAAATAAGGGGGTAGGAACAACTAAAGATGCAGTAGAAGAAGGGATGGATGGTGAAAAACTTACCTGGATTTTTGGGGTTGAAGATATCAACAAAATAGAGTCCACCTCTTCTTCTTCTTTATTCGATGAGCCCAATCCACCTAAATCTTAATCTCTTCTTCTCTTTGCATGGACTAGACTAGTTGATTCAAACTCTCTGGTGATTGATCCCAATGAACCCTAGATCCTTGGAGCTATGGTAGATATTTTGGAGACCATTAGGTCCTCTTACCCCTTGGTAGGGTGCTGGAAGAGGATGAGATCTGCGATTCCTTGTGTTTTGATCCTTTTCCATTCCTTTTCCCTACATCAGGTGCCTAAGGCGAGGGGTTGAAAACTAATGTGTGCTCCTATTCAAGATTTCAATCTAATTCAGGATTACAATTTTTGGATCTAGCCTCAATGCCATAGATTTCATTGAATTTCTCATTTCCTAGTTTAACATTTTTGTATGAGGTGTTTAGGTATTTGGTCTCCTAGGAAGATCTCTAGAAATCGATCATCTTTCTTTCCAATCACCCTTTACTTTTTAGTTGCATTTTGAGGGATTTTTCCATTTAGAAACTTTGTTAGAACTCCACCACCGTTGCATACAAGTCAAGCCATGGGGGTTGTTCAAATGGTAAAAGACTAGGTCGATGTATACCTTTTTCCTCTCCTCAGTTGGCTTCTTTCTTGACTCCCAATATTGTCATTCTTCATGTTTGATAGTTGGAATATCCCCAACAAGATTGTACTTTCATCTATCAAAAATGAGGACTAGTCCGAGGTAAGCTGATTTGTTGGTTAGCATATCTTGTTCTTCCCTCTTTATGAGTGTTACCTAACTTTTGGTGATGGTAAGGGGAAGTGTGTAGAGCGATTTCTTGTGCCTCTTGGTACCATAAGCATTATCGACAATGGTTTCTTGACAACATGCCTCCAATGCAAGGGTCCTATCTGTTACAAATTTTGGAAGTCTAAAAATCTCTTCATTAAAACCATGACATTTGATGAAAGAAAAATCTGCTCCCATAAAATAATCAACTGGGGTTTGGTGATTTTTTATCCAATCCAAACCCTTAGAGGAAAACCTACCTGAAGGATGTGGGGACAAATCTAGAAGTACTAGTTGTTGAAAATAATCAATGAAAGCACATGGGTCCAAACTAAAACTGGCTTATATAACTCTGACATATCAAACTTACTAAGTGAGAAATGACCACAAAAGCACTCAAGGTTTTGATGTAAAATCAAGTACACTAGAAAAGAGGAATACTAGAACTCAAAAGCATTGTTATAATCTATTAATTTTTTTAGCATTCCCTCAGTGATTTCCTCAATGAAATCAAATTGCTTATGGCTCCTTTCTTTCTTGAGCATGAATGCAAAGCTCATCTAGAACTCATATCTACCCTAACATGACTTTCATGACCATAAATAAAGTCTAGCATTGAGAAAATGAATTGCATATTTGAATGGAAATTTCTATGTGATAGAGGGAAGACGATTTTAATGTTCTCTGGTTCTTCATTAGTTTCATCTTTATAGAATTCTA
Source organism: Sequoia sempervirens (assembly GCA_007258455.2). Lineage (NCBI taxonomy): Eukaryota > Viridiplantae > Streptophyta > Pinopsida > Cupressales > Cupressaceae > Sequoia > Sequoia sempervirens. The sequence continues at coordinate 99,812,688 of VDFB02000008.1, read as the reverse complement.
ATTGCCTATCCTTGTTTTCCTAGAAATATTCCATCCTTATGAGATGAAATATCTTAGCTTCCCAATTTGAGGGGATGCACAACATGTCTTAGATGGCTACCATAGTGATGGTGACCTTCAACCTATTTCCACTGATAACCCTAGTTTCTTCATCTATATTTTCTTCACACGCATCAACCAGCTCTAGGAATGGATGCATGGAGGGAAATATGAATTGTGGTAGACCACAATTCCATAGTCGTGTTGCAAAGCCATTAGTTGAACCATTGGTGAGAATTCACCTTCAACCTATTGCCACTGATAATCCTAGTTTCTTCATCTATCTTTTCTGTGCATGCATCAACTAGTTCTGGGCATGGATGCATGGAGGGAAGTATGAATTGTGGTAGACCACAATTCCATAGTCATGTTGCAAAGCCATTAGTTGAACCTTTGGTTAGCATTCTCGACAATGCTCTCTCTCTAAGGCCTTTAGGGTTTATGTGAGCTTTGGTTCATAGTTATTGTCTACAAAATCCTTAACCACCTCATCTTTAATGTGGTTGCTTGGTTGTATGGTTTTCCTATGTGGAAAACTCCAGTCCTCCAATGTTGGATCATTGGCAAGAAAAACTTCTCCAAAGATGTTGGTATAGCCTGACCTTGCGAACAAGACTTCAACATGTCAACCAAAAGATGATGCTTTTTCCATTTTTCTATTCTTGGAAGGATTTTGAAAAAACCTCTTTTAGAGAAGTTATTACTTGAGAGTTTCAACACAACACAAAATTTTTCTTTGAGCACATTCAATTTTCACATGTACATGCAATGAATGTGTTGCCATTACAAATATCTTGCCAAGCATTGCTAGCAAGGCCATACCTATAGATTGGGACCCATACTCCTTGAAAATTCTATCCTTGTTGTGAGAATGAATTTAGTACATTCTTTTTGCTGCCCCTTGGTATGATAAGCTTGAGTGATAGGAAGCGTGCTTAGAAAAGACATCTACATTTAATTAAGTAGGGGTTAGCTTTTAAAGAACATCTTTTCAACCAATAAAGTAGTATGGCATTAATGATGATGATGAACACATGGTGGTAGATTTTATATGATTTACCCTTCACTTCTTATTGCCTTAATACATTTTCCATTGTCGCTTGACAGGGAATGAATTTTCTATTCATCAGCCTCCCCAGTGCACATTTTTCTATAAATAGCAACCTCCACCTTGTGAAAATACTCATTGAGTTGGTGTTCCATTGATTTTTTCCCTTTGTGAGTTTGTAAATTTCCTTTCCACCATTGCACTTGGTTTGGATAACCCAACTCAGCTCTTGAGCCGGAAGTAATAGATATCCTTTATAGGAGAGGTTAGAAATGAGAGGATCAAGTGCTTGATAGAAACAAAGGACCACCTTGTGATTGTGGAATTTAAGTGGGTGCTTGGGAGAGATTGTGTGAAAGATGAGAACCGACTGTGCTATAATACGAACATCATCTCCCAATTTGTGGCTTTGTTGCTATACTTGGAAATTGGCAAGCCCTAGATTATAGATATTTTCCACACCATGTTTGACTAAGCATACCCAGATGGGCTAGGAGAAGTCATTCAAGTGGCCATTCTCGACACTACCATTCCATCCACCATGAACATTCAAAGGCACATTGATAATGTGGAGGTAGTGCCATGGCTGCCTTTCCTTATAGACTTTCAAACCATGGACTTGGAGCAACATCGAATACTATCTCGACCCACAACATTTTTTCTCATGAGCACATACAATGTGGAGCGTTGCCCTGGGGTTGAGTGGAAGACCCACTTCAAGTTCTTGTTCTACAACCTCATCATTGAGGATTAAGGTTTGTTCCATGCTCATGTGCCTTGTGTGTTGATAACCCTGCTACTGCCTTGCTGGTGCACCTCAGAGAAAACAACATTTTGACTGCTATGATTGATGGAGGCTAAATTTCTTTTTCCATTTCTTTGTTTCCTTCTCTTTTTACTTTTCAAGATGTGTTTTTTTGGGTTTTGAATGAGGTTTTCAAGCTTCTCTCAAAGCCCTAGGCTTGAAAGCTCGCACTATATTGTAAATATTATTTTGATAAATATAATATGTAGCACTTTCCTATTATTTTTGTGTTCACTCTCATGGATTTATTCACAAAAAAGTGTATCTTATAAAAACTTACATATGGTACATTGAATTAAATAGTTTTAGATTAATATCATTTATTAGTATATCCAAAATGTTCCCATTCATATCGTCTAGCTCGTACAAATTTCTTTCTTTGCATGTATGGATGCTAAAGGGACCCTTCCATGGTGAATCAAATTTTGCATGCTACCCTAGTCTTGTAGCTTGTTCATCATATTTTAGCACAAGATCCCCTCCCTAAAATCTGGGTTGGAGTCCTTTTTATCAAACCAATGTTTAACAACCTCTTAACATCTGATCATGGCATCGAATTCCTTTTCCCTTTTTTCCTCAAGGCTTAGGATATTTTCTAATCTCACGTCCATTTTCCTTTCCCCTCAACTTCCAAAGCTTTTAATAGTTGTAGTGTCAGGATTTCCATGGAAATGGGTAGGACTACCTCTTTTCTATACACTAATTTGTAAGGAAGGTTTTTAGAATTTTCTTTGGTGTAATTATATCGGCCCATAAGGACATTCATAGATGCTTGTGCCATTTCTTTTGGTGTTCCAACCCTATGCACTTTATCAAACTAATCAAGCTCTTGTTAGTTGACGAGGAGCTAACCTGTTTCCTTATGGGTAGTAATTAGATGAAGTCTTGAGGTAGACCCCATGCTTAAGAGAGAAGTTCAACATCCCAAAGCCTATCAAGGCTCATGCATTGCTTCAAATGATGGTTTTTGGTGAACCAAACATTGCTACTAATTCCTCGAGAAAATTAACAATCTCTACTTCTATAGCATTCTTTAGGGAAATGGCCTCCGTCCATCTCATGAAATAGTCAGTCACCATGAGTATCCACTTGTTCCTAGTGTTAGATATGGGATTCATCATTTGATAAAATCCAAACCCCATTGTGCAAAGGGACCCTCAATCATGATCAAGCTCAATGGAATGGTGGAGTTCTTCCACTTGCTAATGAAATAATATCACTAAGTACATTTTTGCACTAGATGATGGGCCTCAAATAACATTGTAGGCTAGTAATAGCCTTCCCACATTATTTTCAAAGTGGTGGTCTTGGAAAAAAAGTATCTACCCTCAGGACTTCTATGGAATTCGTTTAGAATCCTTTCGGCCTGTGGCTTGTCCATGCAATGGAGATGGATGTCATCTTAGTTTCTTTTAAAAAGAATCTCCTCTATTATTACATATCTAATGCAAGAGAATCTATCAAAAACACCAACATCAGGGGTACTTCTAACCCAAACTCAAATGGAGAAGATAAAATTAAACAACCATCATGGATTCACAAATCTTTTCAACAAAATTCATCAATTTCTCTTGATTTAATATTCCTACAAAGCCACAAAACATTAGAACTTGGCTCCAATCCTTTATCAAACTTGAATACATCTCAACCATCATTAGTTAGTTAGAATCAAAATAATAACCTGATTAGAGATACCGAACCAATCAATTCTTGCATTGTTCACCAAATTTCTCTTCATATCAACTTGTTCCTCAAGACCAAAGGATAACAACCATCCACTCTTGCTTCAATCCTTTTATCAGTATTCCAAGACACTTCACTCATCATTTTTAGACAAAAATAAACCAATAACACACTTGCATGGCACTGGACTAATCAAATCATTCATTATTTACCAAATGACCCTTCATTCAACTAGTTTCCATGGAGAAAAAAGTCAATCAATCACCCAATATTACTTCTAACTCTTGTAAGATCTTGAAACACCTTCCTCCATGTTTAATTTGACAATAACAAACCAATTATACTACCTTATCATTCCGTGTCATTAGATTTATACATTCTTGTATTCATACCATCAATTTCTTGTAGCATAGCAACATGTCTTAATCGGGTATATTATGTATTTCACATAAGATCTCCATGGTCTATTGACTATTTTAGGAACCCATATAGGCACACATTTACATACCTCAATATCACATATCATTAATTTGGAAGAAATAACTAAAAATTTAACCGTCATACATTTTAGAGCTCCAAATAGGCCAAAAATACAAAGTAGCCACCATAAAAACAACTCCAAACCCTTATGTAACCTTAAATAATCTTGATTCAAGTTACAAAACTCAAGATTCAACCCCTTTTAGGAATAGAAAGGCCCAAATAAATGTTGATCAATAAAACCCTTATTTTATGCACCAAACAAGCTTAATAAGTGAGGGTTTACAAAAAACAATCTCTCCATTCTTCTTACCACCTTGAAAACTCTTTAATAATATTTGAAAAATTCTTCCCCAACTATCCACTCTCTCTCCAAATTAGTTTGCATTATTTTGCATCAAATTCCAACTTAAAGCCATGCTTTTTGTAAAACAATTTTGCATTTGCCTAAGTGAGCAACAACAAATCTCCATATCCTTGTCTCCCATGTTCCAGTTAGCACACACAAGATTTAAAACACTAAACTATCCATCCCACCATTCTACTAACCCTGCAATGGTGGGATGGGAGATATAAATCCTATAAGACTCGTAAACCCTTGACTAGGTTTTTAGACAAATCACAAAAAATTATCCTTTAAGTCTGATGGAATCTTTTCAAAACTACTTTAATGAATTGATAACACCAAGTATTAAGGAAATGGAAATATTATATGGCCTCTAGTATGCTGTATAGTCTATAAAAGGACTGGTTCAAGAGGAAAGCACTAAAAATTGGAAAAAAGGGAACTTTATTACCAAAATTTGATTCAAGAATACAAAGTTATGATCTCTCCCTCATCTTTATAATGATTTATATAGCTTTTAAAATAGTTGAGGAAACTACCTTTTCATTTCCAATGGCCAACAACCTTTAATTTTCCCTCATGACCTTTCAACTTCCTAATTTTTTTCTTTTTTTTTGCATTTTACATAATTGGCAACTTTTTTGAATTTTTTTATGTTTTGCTTTTTACCTTATTTTGACCACCTAGAGACCAATAAAAGACTCAAATACATTGAAATTGACATCCCAAGAGATTTTACAATGCTTTTACACTTCATCATTCAATTTTTACAAATTTTTCCTTTTAAAGGAATTAAGTGAACAAGGTGCACTTGCACCATACAAGGAGCCAATAAAAACTTTCCAAGTCCCCTGGAAACATGTCATCTTGTTCTTCCACCAAAAAATAAACTTCAAATATTCCTTGGAATACTTCTTCTTCTCTCTTGAATCTTCATCTGAATTGGTTCCAACCTTACCTTCAGCTTTGTCTTCATCACTTTTCCTTTCTCTCTTTTTTTCCTATCAGGTTCACAATCATCTTCTCTTTCAAAAGGAAACAATACTTCCCTTTCACAACTCATATTTTCTCTGACTCTTTCTCTACGAAAGAAAACAAGACTATCCTTTCTCATTGCCTTTTTCCCAAGCAATCTTTCCTCTTTTCCCACAATTCATCCTTGACCTTCTCTAACCAACTTGTCTTCATCTTTCCATCTTCTCATCTACTCCCATTAGTGGAGTACTCTCAAACTAACCCCAAACTCTTCAAATGGATAAAAACTCAATTGCTTCTTTAGAAAGGTATACATCTCCCTCACTGCTTCACCGAACAACTCACCAACTCAACAAACCATCCATCTTACCCAAAAATAGATCCTGGAAGATGCCTCACTCTCTTTGTCTTGCACCTTCTACCCAAATTAATCTCCATTGGAGGATGGTGACCATAGACCACAACTTGTTTTCCAACACACAACTCAGAACTCTTTCTCTCTAGGTTATACGGATGAAGCACTTGTAACCAACCACAACTCAACAATAACAACTCAACCAATTATCAGAATCAACTAGCTCTAATACCAATTGATGCAAGAGCATCTATCAAAAACACCAACATCAGGGGTACTTCTGACCAAAACTCAAATGGAGAAGATCAAATTAAACAACCACCATGTATTCACAAATATTTTCAACAAAATTCATCAATTTATCTTGATTTTACATTCCTACAAAGCCACAAAACATCAAAACCTAGATCCAATCCTTTATTAGACTTCAATACATTACAACCATCATCAGTTAGTCATAATCAAAACAATAACCTGATTAGAGATACTGAACAATTCAATTCTTGCATTGTTCACCAAATTTATCTACATATCAACATGTTCCACAAGACCAAAAGATAACAACCATCCACTCTTGCTTCAAACCTTTTACCAATATTCAAAGACACTTCACTCATCATGTTTAGATATAAATAAACCAATAACACACTTTCATGGTACTGGACTAATCAAATCATTCATTATTTACCAAATGACCCTTCATTCAACTAGTTTCCATGGAGTAAAAAGGAAATCAATCACCCAACCTTACTTCTAAGTCTTATGAGAGCTTGAAACACCTTCTACCATCTTTACTTTGACAATAACAAAAAAATTATACTTCCTTACCATTTTGTGTGATTAGATTTATACATTCTTGTATTCATACCATCAATTTCTTATAGCATAGCAACATGCCTTAATGGGGTATATTGTGTATTTTGCATAAGATCTCCATGGTCTATTAACCATTTTAGGAACCCATTTAGGCACACATTTACATACCTCAATATCGCATATCATTACATTGGAAGAAATAATTGAACATTTGACTGTCCTACATTTTAGAGCCCCAAATAGGCCAAAAATACAAAGAAACCACCATAAAAACAACTCCAACCCATTATGTAACCTTAAAAAGTCTTGATTCAAGTTACAAAACTCAAGATTCAACCACTTTTTAGAATAGAAAATCCCAAATAAGCGTTGATCAATAAAAACCTTATTTTATGCACCAAACAAGCTTATTAAGTCAGGGTTTATAGAAAACAACCTCTCCAATCTTCTTAACACCTTGAAAACTCTTTAATCATATTTGAAAAAGTTTACCCCAACTATCCACTCTCTCTCCAAATTAGTTTGCATTCTTTTGCATCAAATTCCAACTTGGAGCCATGCTTTTTGTAAAGAAATTTTGCATTTTCCTGAGTGAGAAACAACAAATCTCCATATCCTTATTTCCCCTATTCTAGTTAGCAATAAAAAGATTAAAAACACTAAACTATCCATCCCACCATTCTACTAACCCTACAATGGTGGGATGGGAGATATAAATCCTATAAGACTCTCAAACCCTTGATTGGGTTTTCAGAAAAATAATAAAAATTTAGCCTTTAAGTCTAATGGAACCTTTTCAAAGCTAAATTAATGAATTTATAACACCAAGTACTAAGGAAATAGAAAGATTATATGCCCTCTATTTTTTTGTACAATTCGTACCAAGACTAGTTCAAGAGGAAAACACTAAAAGTTGGAAAAATGGAACTTTATTACCAAAATTTGATTCAAGAATACAAAGTTTTGATCTCTTTGTCACCTTTATAATGATTTATATAGATTTTAAAATAGTTAAGGCAACTTCCTTTTCATTTCCAATGACCAACAACCTTTATTGTCCCCTCATGACCTTTCAACTTCTTGATTTTTTCTTTTTTTTGCATTTTACATAATTGGCAACTTTTTTCAATTTTTGCACGTTTTGCTTTTTACATTATTTTGATCACCTAGAGACCAATATAAGACTCAACACATTGAAATTGACCTCCAAAAACCTTATTCAATTCTTTTACACTTGATCATTCAATTTTTTTACATTTTTTTCCTTTTGAAGGCATTGGGTTCAAACAAGGTGCACCTGCACCAATATCCAATGCCTTGTAGTCGGTAGTACGATCATTTTTGAGGTAGGGTTTCGGTCGGATATTTCCCAATCTACATAAATCATGTCCAATCAGCCACCCATGACTCATCAAACTCAAATTGGTTCACATACACTTGATTAGTCTCTTTTTCTACCTAAGGATCTAATTCTTGCACGAGGTATTCACAAAGACCTCTTTCCTCAAACCAGCTTGGTCAGTCGGATATCCACATCATATTCCAAGATCTTGTTGATCCAGTTGGCCCTCTTTTTAGTTATCTCACCCTCGGTGATGTATTCTCTAACACTGGGATGAGTCACAAGGATGGTAATTTTGCTTGCCAATACTAGATGTCTGAATTTTTGTAGGCTTTTGACGATAGCAAAGGCCTATTTTTCAATAAAGTTAAACCTGGTCTCATATCCCTTGAGATTCCTCTAATGGAGCATGATGGGATGTTCTTCACTTCCCTCCTCATCCTTTTGAATGAGCACTGAAGCTATGTTGTGCTGGTCACTATAAATGTACAACATGAAATCTTTGGAGAATTCTAAGTTGGCTAACACCAAAGTTTTACACATGGCTTCCTTAACTTCCTTTAAAGAAAGCTTACCTTTAGGATTTTATTTGAATGTTAAGCCCTTCTTCAACATCATCATGATGGGTCTCGTGATGCCCATAAAATCTGAAATAAATCAGCTCACAAAGATAATTTTTCCCAAAAATTATTGTAGCCCCTTCTAGTTGATAGGTAGTGGTAATTCCATTATAGCCTTCACCCTTTTGGGGTCTATGGCTATTCCTTCCTTTGATACCACAAAGCCAAGAAGCTTGCCTTGTGGCATGCCAATTTTTTTTTTGGGATTTAAGAAAATCCCAAACTATTGAACTTCTTGAAGACCATTTCGAGATGATCAAAATGATCATCGTTTAATTTGGATAAAATGGTTAGGTCATCTAGATTTATTAGAATGATCTCATTGATCAATCCTTTGAAGGCGATATCCACCGCTTGTTGAAAAGTGGCACCCACATTGGAGAGTCCAAAGGGAACCTTTACATATGTGAATGTCCCCCACTTAGTGGTGAACATTGTTTTGTGTTGGTCCTCCTTCTTTACATAAACCTGGTTATACCCCTAAAAACCATCAAGCATTAAGAACATGTCTGATTTGACAACAATCTTTAGAATTTTCTCCATTGAGTGAAAAGGGTAGTGATCTTTTAACAAGGCCTTATTTAAGTCCCAAAATCCACATAGAGTCATATGTCACCATTCATCTCTTAGATCGAGACCAAATTGGATACCTAGGTGGAATATTTGATTGAGTATATGATACTTGATTTGATCAATTTAGTAAGCTCCTATGCCATTAATGCTTCTACTTTCAGATTAATCAGCCTTTGTTTCTATCAGATGAGTTTTGAGCCTTCAGCTAAGTTGATATTATGTTGGACAATGCCTGGATTGTACCCTTGAGATTTTTGTAGGTCTAGCTCATGACTCCATCGTATTTAGCACATAAGTCTTTCAACCTTTCTTTATATGCCTACATGATGTTTCTTCCAACTTTTGCTTTCTACCTCCTCTAATGTCAAGGTCTTCATAGTCCTCTTAGTCAAAGGTGAATCTTCACTTACTATTTCTTACATGCTCACATTCAAAGAGATTCTCAAGAGAAATTAAACCTTGTGGGAGCTTATTGCCTTTTAATTGAATTACTTGTTCTTTGACAACCCTTTTGGCTTCGAACCATGAATGATCAAAATATTCCCCAACTTTTGTAGGAATGTGGTGATTTGAGCATCATATTCAAAGACCTACCAATTTTGGTCATTGTCATGTATAGATGGTTGGATGACAGTATGCATTGCATGTTGATTTTTAGTTGATTTGAGGGTTGGATGAAATTGTGAGTGAATCAAAGCCACCCAATCTGCAATAGAGTTCTAAGTCTGTAGGATAACTTGTATGTTAAAAGCTTTGAAACCATCAATCAGGTCCCCTATTTTGTGCTTAAGATCTCATCCTCATATTTTTGGTGGTTGCATATCTATAAACCTGGCTTATGACTAGTTTCAAATCTTTGAACACCTATATTCTCTTTATGCCCATTCACTTCATGAGAACATAACCATGGACCAAAGCCTCATATTCCACATTGCTATTTGAGCATGGGAATTGGAAGTGGAAAGATTTGAGGGTCTTTGATCTAGTTGGAGATATTAGTTGGACCTTGGCTCCGAAATTGATTTTTCATTTGGCACCATCAAAATGTAGTGTCCACAAGTTATTGTTCCTAGGTTTCTAAATTTCTCCTGTTCCTTTACTAATTTTGGGAGGACTTGATCATCATCAAAAATCACATAGGTTCCTAACCTAGTAGCATGTGAATTCCTGAATGGGTTGGAATTATTGAATTGATTGAGTAGGACCTCCTCCTTAGGGGTCCAATCACTTGTTTCCTCCTTGTCTTCCAACATCTGTACATAATACGTCTCCTTTTTCAAGAAGGAGGTATGCTCTACTTCAAATCTCAATACCATATCTTCTATTATATGTTTGAGGTGAAAATGCTCCAACATGATCTTCATCCTTTCCCTATGCTTTTACCATAATATTAGATGAGACGAATCAAATGCTAGATATTAGCCAAGCTTTTTTGTGAATTCTCTTGAAAGAAACATCCTAAAAACTGAGGGAATGCTAATTATGACCACTTCTTGAGTGATGGTTTAGATTGGATATGAGAATAGGGTCAAAGAAAGATCCTTGATGCCACCAATATTCAAGACATACTTCCTGTCTAATTACATGATCACTTTCTCAAGAGGCTCATACTTAAGATTCAAAGCATTGACCACTTGTTTGGGCATGACCATGGTACTAGCTCTTGAATCAATCATATTATTGTGAAAAAGCTTATCACCCACAATAAGCATTAGAAAAAAAATGAATGGGATTTGGTTTGCTTACCTTTTTTATATTTATATTGTCCACAACATTCATGTATGTCATAGCTCTCGAGGGTTGGGGTTCCAACACACACCCTTTTACTCTATCTTGATTGCATGGTGGGATTATATCTACCTGTGGCGACTATTCTTCCTTTTCCAATGCCTCTTAGAGAAATTTCTTCTACTCTGGTATTGATATAATGTCCCAAAAAGATATGTTAGATAGTTCCTTCTTTAGTTGCTCCACCACATTAAGCATTCCAACTGGTGGGACCTTAACTTGAATGGTGGTATTTCTTTTTCCTTAGGAAAAGGTTGATTCGACATAGATGGGCTCAAGGCCTTGTCCATATCCTTCTATTAAAATGGTCGTGTCTATGATTGTTGAGTGGGTTATATATGTGAAGCTTGCTATACTTGTGGTTGTGATTGTTGCAGCTATGGCCACTGTGGCATTTGTTGCAAATACTCTCCAGTGAGTCTTCTCTTAGATTGTGTATCAAGTAATATTTTTGTATCTGCAAAGTGCTAGTTTTTAGAACATCATTTGCAAATATCACATCTTCTTCCTCCATCCAAGAAAAATGTGCTTGGTTTGGTGAGATATCTAGCTCTTTCTCTAAATACATCCCTTGTGCATGTGCTTTGAAGTGGGCATTCTCAATTCTAAGAGATCAAATATCTTTTGTGTTCAAAAAAATATTGTAGCCTCTTTGTTTTGCTATCTTCTATTGAAGATTTCCCTTTGGAAAATTTTAGGGCATATGGCTATCATTAAATGGGAAGCACCACATGTTCTCATATTCTACTAGGTTGTTATAACCTAGGATGGAAAACTTATTTAGGTTGTTCTTAACTGTCTGAAGTGGCATGGTGACCAAGACTGTCTGGCTTGTGCATGCCTGTTGCTAGTTACCTCCCTTTGGAGCTCATTGGTATGTGTTATGTTGATACGATGGCCATCCTCCTTGATAAGTTTGTGTGGGAGGCTTCTAAGGTGTTTCCTATTGACATCAGATAAGGACTAACTCATTTACAAAGGATTGTACAAGGATTTTCATATCATTTCCATCTACTGCTAGTGAAGAGGATCTTGACATGCTAGATTGTATGCCTAGGTATACATACATGGATGGAAGTGGTGTAGCCGATGTGTTGGGGAGTGGGGAAGAGGTACTAGGAGTTGTTTCCTTTTGAGGTCCACTAGATATCTCTACAAACATGGGCACCAGTGGCTATGGTGGAAGCTTTCCTACGTCAATTAGATTATTCTCCATGCACACAACTAGATAGTATGTGTTGGGAAAGGTATCTCCTCCAATTGACTATACTAGGATTGTGATGTTTGAATTGAAATCCTTTAGATAGAGAATGAATGTTATAGCTATTGGAGGCCTAGCTATCATGGGAATCCTTTGCTAGGTTTTGTGAAACCTGGGGTTGAAGTTGATCATGACCTCTCATGAGGGTCTCTTGATCATGATCAATTGCTGTAATAAGGAGGAGTGATCTCCATTCACTAAGAAAAACTCAAAAAATTTCTCTCTAAGTTTATCCCAAGAGCAAACGAATCCAAAGGTCAAGGAACTATACTAGGCACGAGCCTTCCCTTTGAAAGAAATAGCCAGTAATCCTAGGGCCACAATTTCTTTCGCAATGTTATGGACTCTACAAACCTCTGCTATGTCCTGTAGATTTTTTGAAGGTATTGTAAAATCCTCCCTAGTAAACTTTGGTATCACTTTGATAGCATTGGTAGGTATGGTAAGCCACACATCCAGGGGCATAGGTGGAAGTAGCCGGCTACCACTATCCTAGGTTATGAAATTTCTAGGAGCGGGATCACCTAAGTGAGCCATTGAGAATAGATTCCTATGGATGAGATAGAAAGATATTTTTATTTTGAAGGTTCGGCCTCTTGTAGGAGTGGATAAAGCTTTAGATGATGGGCTAACACTTGTCACTTTATTACTCCTGATAGGTGATACAAAATTGTAACTCATCTTCTCCTAGGAGTTGAAATAGATAGTGGAGAGTACTAGAAATTTCCTTTAGAACATGCTCTTGTTTAAACTCTGAGGATGAGATTTCCATCCTCTTTAGTTTGTTTGATTTATAAAATGTTTCTAAAAAATCTCTAATCAGACATTTGTGAAAAACTTGGGTCTCTGAACTGCAAATTTTTGTAGGGGCTTCTCTCTTACACGCTTAGGGTTATTCACCTAAAAGAAGAAATGTATCCCAAAAAAACTTGGAGGTTCACTAAAGACTAATGCTATTATGATTAAAGTATGTCTAAATGAAATGATCTAAATTGAAAGAATAGATAAAAGATAATGAATATTGATGCAAAAACTAAGAAATGCAAGTTGTTTGAAAACATAATGATGTATACAAAATGACATAAGAATGCAAGTAAACAACAACATAAATGAACAAGATCCGAGAGGTGCACCTAGAAATTGAAATGTGATGTAGAGAGGATCTAGAATCTATTTTTTTTTTTTTTTAAGCCCACTGGGACACTTACGCCAAGCTAGGCAGCTTAGTCCTATTTCAAGGAGATTCTGTCATAACACATTTCTGCCAAATGGGTACTCAGAAATGTAAAAATCACTTTCCAATCTTGGCAGTGGGACTAATTCACCATATATGGCGACTTAGTCCACCTAGGAATCTCAAGAAATTCAAGACAAGAATTTGTAGCTTTTGGTCTGCACTTCCCTTCTTGACAGGTGTCTTATTCAAAGTCTACAAAAATTGGTATATAAGATGTATCCAAGCTTCAATTAGGGCCTTTTTGAATTGAATGACTTTGATGAGTTGACAACACCTATTTAACACTTTCCTCTTTGAAAAATTTGCATACAAGACCTGCAAACACACATGCAAAGTGGGGTAAAATGGTTAAGGGTTAGCGAATAGGGGTTTGCCTTGGTCAAACCCCAATTTGATAATCAAACCCTAGAAAATGAAATGAAATTAAGAGAGAATGGTGAATGAATAACATGAAATGCCACAAACTCACCAAACACATGATGTTAAAATTTGAAGATATGCAAATGGATGCTCTAATGGACGCTTAAAAGTGCTTAGAATGCTTGAGAATGATTAAGTAAATGAATGAATTACTTGAATAATGAATGGGGAACTAGGAGATTGTAGGAAATGAAAAATGAGGGGAAAACCCTTTATTTATACTTTATGTTCCAATATTTCCCAAAAACAACACATCACAGGCCGACCTCAAGGTTAAGAGAATAAAATCTCACAAAAAAATAAAAATTATTTTGATTTTTGTGCCCAGTAGGACTAAGTCACCTCAGGTGGTGACTTGGTCCCACTAGGGTAATTTTACTGGGTGTGAGGGATTAAAGTGTATTTAATATTGTTTAATAGGAATATTCTTAAAAATACACTTAAGTAGGGACATAAAGTGTATTAAGGGGTCATTTAAACATAAGAAAGGGTTGAATTAGTGATGACAAGTCTAGAAAAGCATGAGAATTTGTTACAACCCTTTACAACACTTTGAAATAAGACTTGGTAAGTGATAAAAAGGGGTTATTTGATATTTAAATGAATTATAAGGAAAGGGTTCCAGAAAAGTGTGAAAGTGGGTTACAACACTTCACAACACTTTTACAAGACATCCTAGAATTCTTAATGGTTCTCAAGGGTCCAAGACCTAATGTGAATATGTTGATCGCATTACAACATTAAATCTAGGAAAAAATCAAGACAAAGTCTATGAGAGAGACTCAAGTCACTGTAAAAATGTCCAACTATACATTTTTTGGCAACACATTAATCCCTCACTTTAGTGAGAGGATGAACTTGCTTCAAACTCACACTAAATTATCCCAACATGCACATCAAGAGGGATCCAAATGCACTGATGCTTGGTGAGATGAGACAACAATAATCAAGAGGGATGATCAAGCCCCTAGGATCAAGATCCCATGGCAAACAAAACATTAGCACAAAGGAACAAACAAGATAATGATGAAAAAGAATGAAAGAGAGAAGTCGAAAGGAAATAAAATCATATCAAGATTTGATCATTTGTCCATCCCATTATGGATTAGATCTATGCTTTTTTTTGGAAAAAAGAAATGTATACTCACTCTGAAGTGACGAAACTCATGGTTGTCCACAAAGTGAGAAGGCCTAAAAGGTGAGAAACATACACTCATGGCTGGTATGCACTCACACACACGTAGGTGACTATGGGGAAAAGTCATGCCTCAGAATGGGCTTCCTGCTCAAGCATACCAAAGTTATACCTCCTGATAACTTTAATAAGGTGCCACAAAAGCAAATGGCATTTTGAGCTTCATGAGACAAGAAAAACTTCATATGCTTGGAGCTCATGAACAAATGTGATGGAACTATAGGCATGCAAGCTTGGTATGCAAGGTGGCCATATAACAAATGAAAAATGCAACATGCAAAATATGTTCAAATGAGTCTTGCTTAGTTCATGTGAGGTTTATAACTTAGAGAACATTGTGTCCAATGTCTCCATGAGAGGGCCAATCAAAGAACAGAAAATTTTCTTCTTAGGGGATGTAGTGCATCACATCAAGCCACTAAGAGGAATGTAAATATGCTAAGATAGATCACACTCATGAAGGACACTACACCCAATGTTGTCCACAAAGAAACAAAATGGATTAGATGAAGTAACAAGGTTGCACTGAGAACCAAGAAAAGGAAAAATGCAAATGAATAATGCCAATGTATGCCTCCACTTTAAAGGAATTACTACACACCGTACTATGAGAAATTAATTTAAAGTAGAAAAATGAAAAATGTAAAAAGAAAGAAGACATGAGAGCCAACTTGGAAAGCCCTTATGCCACGTCATATGTTTCTGAGTAAGGATATGTCATGCGAGAGAAAGGAAAAAGAAAAAAAGGAAGGAGTTTCACCCAAAATGAAAACACCAAACACATGAGGGATCTATGGATTTGGGGTTAGTATGTTCTTTACTGCAATATTTTGTAAAGAGCTTGAAACTATCATCATTACCCGAATACATAGAACTAGAAGAATGACACAAAGAGAGCAAAAAAAAAAGAAAAACAAATATTTTTTTGGGTCAACATAGAAGAAACATAGTATGTCTAGACACTTTGCATCATCCCCAAAAGGAAAACTCGAGCAAAAAGAAAAAAAAAGGTGAAAGAAAAAGGAAAATATTTTGGGTCAACATGAAAGAGACATTGTGGTCTCAATGCCTTGCATCATACCCAAAAGGAAAAGGGAAAGAAAAAGAAAAAAAAAAAGAAGGCCTTTTGGGTCAACATGAAAGAGACATTGTAGTCTAAATTCCTTATGTCATCCCCAAAAAAAAGACAAAAGAAAAAGGAAAAGAAAAGGAGCCTTTTGGGTCAACATGAAAGAGACATTGCAGTCTCAATGCCTTGTGTCATCCCCAAAAGGAAAAATCAAGAAAAAAGAAAAAGGAAAAGGAAAAAAAAGATGTATGACATAGAGAAGAATGAAGGTACAAATAGAGGAATGTCACAAAGAGAAAGAGAACATCAAACAACACATCATGGGGGTACATGATATGCACATACAAACACATAGAAGAAAAAGAAAAAGAAAATGAAAAAGGCTAGTAAGGAAAATGCAAGCCAACTATCGAACAAGTCATTTTCCTCCCAATCTCAATCGGTATAAGTGGAAGGTGAACAATGCAGCTAATGGGAAATAAAAAATGTATTACTAGGACACGGCTAGCAACTTATTTTTCCCACTGAGTGCAAGACAAGAATGAGCCGAGATAGGTGATGGGAACGGGTCATGTAATAGTGAGAAGGGAATTTTCTACAACTATTACATGATAAGGTGTTTAATGGTGGTTTATGGATTTACTGGATAGTAGTTATTGCTATAAAAATGATACTTGCTCAGTATTTCTTTCAATTTGTGACACTCATCGCTTCTATGTTCTAGAACACGATGATATGCACAATGTGGAACATTAGAATCTTTAGGATGGATCACCAATATATTCATAGGTGGTAATAATATGAGTCCTTTGTTTAAAAAAAATTGTAGTTTCCTTTCACATTTAGGTGATGGACAGAGAGGAAACTTGAGTTTTTTGTAATTTGTAAAGCCTCTTGTGTTTTCTAGATTCACCCTTTTCTTGAATAATAAGAGGAGGAGGACCCAAAGTGATCCTATTGTCCTTGTCATTGTTATCATATAAGGGTTTTTCACGTGGAAGGGGGACATTTAGATCTGGAGGGGAATCAAAGATCATCATTCCATCATCACAAAGTCTCTAATATTCTAAAGGGGGCTTGTTGTCATGAGGAGGATCTTGATATCCTAAGCCTATTGTGTTTTCATCTTTTGGATTTTGTTCTAACAATTGGTGAATGTTATGTTCAATTGTTGTGTCACATCCTTGTTTTCTTAAAATGGTAAAACATTTTCCATAAGTTTATTCAAGGTTGATTGGGGTATTTGTAACTTTGTTATCATAGAATGGTTGAGGGGTTGTTTGTTCAAAAGAACTAGGTCCACCTGATGGAGGGAACTTAGGTCCTTCATTTGCTTCAAGATGTAAGTAACCAAACATATCAGGAGGTGAGACTGTAGGAAGGTTTTGTTGTTTCATGGATGGATAAAAGGATGCATTGGCTTTGAGGTTGTCAAGGAATTCATTTAGGAACTTATTCATGTTGTCATCTTCTCCAATGATGTCAACATCACGAGGAGGAAATTCATGAGGAGTTGAAGGAGCATGAGGAAGCTCAAGGTCATTAGGATTAGTTCCAAAGGCACAGTTTGACATGTCAACTAAAGAATTTAATTACATCCAAAACTTATTAAAATAGAAATCCATGATGCAAATGAATGAAAAAAAATAAATGCAATAAATAGAATAAAACAACAAATCTAGAAACTGTGATAGAATGCAATAACATAAAACAAAAATGTAGAAAATGCTCATAAAATGAAAGAAATTACTGTGTAGAATGTGCGGGAAGACTAAGTTGCCCAATGTGGCAAATTAGTCCTAGTAGTGATGCTTTTGAGATTTTTAAGAATTTTAAAATGAAATTTGATGTTTTTTAGATTTTTAGATGCAACTACAATGTGAAAATGTAGAATTTTTGGAAATTTTAATGAAATGTAATGCAAAAAATGCAAGCTATATGAGCTTTTCACTAATGCAATTTTTAAAACCCTAGGATGCAAATTAAAGAATGTAAAATCTAATGCAATTTTGATACAAGGTATTCCTAGGATGCATTAAAATCAAAATTAAGATGTTCAAAAGTCAGGTTCACCAAAATGAACAACAAATTTTTGTAGGGGCTTCTCTCTTACACTCCTAGGGTTTTTCACCTAAAAGGATAAAGGTATCCTACAAAAAAATGGAGGTTCACTAAAGAATAATGCTAGTATGATTGAAGTGTTTCTAAATGAAGTGATCTAAATGCAAAGAACTGATAAAAGATAATGAATATTGATGCAGAACCTAAGAAATGCAAGTTGTTTAAAAACATAGTGATGTATGCAAAATGACCTAAGAATGCAAGTAAACAACAACATAAATGAACAATATCAAAGAGGTTCACTTGGAAATTAAAATGTGATGTAGAGAGGCTCTGGAATCCAGCAGATTTAGTTGTTGAATCCCACTTGGACACTTATGCCAAGTTGGGCGACTTAGTTCTGATTCGGGGAGATTCCTGTCGAAATAGGTTTCTACCAAATGCATACTCAGAAATGTAAACATCAATTTTCAGGCTTGATAGTGGGACTAATTCACCACAAATGGTGACTTAATCCACTTGGAAATCTTGAGAAATTCAAGATAGGAATCTGTAGCTTTCGATATGCACTTCCCTTCTTGATAGGTGTCTAGTTCAGATTTTGTAGAAATTGGTCTATAAGAGGTATCCAAGCTTCAATTAGGGATTTGTTGACTTGAATGACTTTGATGAATTGACAACCCCTTTTTAACACTTTCCTCTTTGAAAAATCTGCATACAAACCTACAAACACACATGTAAAGAGGGTGAAAGGGTTAAGGGTTAGCAAATAGGGGTTTTCCTTGGTGAAAGCCCAATTTGGTGATAAAACCCTAGAAAATGAAATGAAATAAAGAGAGAATGATGAATGAATAACATGTAATGTCACAAACTTACCAAACCCTTGATGTTGAAATTTGAAGATATACAAATGGATGCTTTAATGGATGCTTGAAAGTGCTTAGAATGCTTGAGAATGGCTAAGTAAATGAATGAATTGCTTGAATAATGAATGGGGTATTAGGAGATTGTAGGAGATGAAAAATGAGGGAAAACCCTTTATTTATACTTGATGTTCCAATATTTCCTAAAAATAATACATCACAGGCTAACCTTAAGGTTAAGAGAATAAAATCTCGCCAAAAAATTAAAATTATTTTGATTTGTGTGCCCAGTGGGACTAAGTCACCCCAGGTGGTGACTTGGTCCCACCAAGGTAATTTTATTGGGTGTTGGGGACTAAAGTGTATTTAATTTTTTTAACAAGAATATTCTCAAAAATACACTTAAGTAAGGCTAGAAAGTGTATTAAGGGGTCATTTAAACATAAGAAAGGGTTGAATTGGTGATGAAAAGTCTAGAAAAGCATGAGAGTTTGTTACAACTCTTTAGAACTCTTTGAAATAAGACTTGGTAAGTGATAAAAATGGGTTATTTAAGTTAATTATAATGAAAGGGTCCTAGAAAAGTGTGAAAGTGGGTTACAACACTTCACAACACTTTTACAAGACATCTTAGAATTCTTAATGATTCTCAAGGGTCCAAGACCTAATGTGAATTTGTTGACCACATTACAACATTAAATATAGGAAAAAATCAAGCCAAAGTACATGAGAGAGACTCAAGTGAGTGTAAAAATGTCCAACTATACATTTTTTGGCAACACAATCCCATTAGATGTGCTAGAAAAAAAAATTGTTGATCATAAAATCTTGCACCTCTCTGAACAACCTTATGGGAAAATCAATGAGTGGGGGACCAAATAGTGTCTTACTAAATGATCTCTAAGATTCTTAAAGAACTTGATTTTCTCTATGTTTTGGGAAAAAAGAAAAAGAGAAATATAGAGAAAACAAAAGATGGAAATGTGCCGAAGATTTTACAACATTTCAAAGATTAGTATTCCTTACTCTTGATGAAATGGACACAAAATGCCATAGAACCTTCATTTTTGGGAAGAGAACGAAAAAAAAAGGCTAGAAAAAGCATAGTGTAGTCATTCAAATCTCCTCATGGAAAGCATCCATTAAGGTCCAACAAGAATAAGAAACCCTAAGATTTATAGGAATGTTCAAAGCCTTATAGAACTGCCATTGCTCTAACAACATAATATGTACTTTAACATAATCTTTACAGAAAAGGAAAGAGTATAATAAATATGATCTAATTTCCAAAAGATAGCTTTAAACATAGAAGCTAATATCATATAAAATAATTATCTAGACTATCTACATAAGATGACATGGAGCATTCAACATAAATGATATAAGAAAAAGAAGTTTGTGATAAAGTCCATAAAATGCACAATCTCAAGAGTTTTTCAATAATTTATTTGTTCTTGCAATAAATCAACTAAAAACAAATGTTGGATGCTAATCTGATTAATAGCCTTAAAAAATAAAACATACCATAGAGTATGAATAGTACTTTGTAAAATCCTCACATTCTTGAGAAATATACCTCTCTATTCTAAACCTATGATTCTTGATTTATCTTTTTCTAACTCTCTTGATCACCCTTGTTTCCTTTACTACAAACCCACTTTAAATAGATAGAAGAAGGAGCCACCTCCACAACCAATAGAGATGAACAACTGTTACGTGTCTACATCTAATAGACCACAATTTGATCTAGGGTTTAATTAGATTGCAACAATGTTTGCAAATAAACTTTGAGTTTCTTCATTTATGGCTCTATATTTTGTAGACATTCTATGAAGATACACTATTAGAAGATGATGAGATCTTAGCATAGCCTGTTAAAGCATGATCTGATCAAATACAAGGAATGATGATGCCACCCCAAAATTCCAACCTCTAAAGTAAGAGCTCTGCCATGTTGTTTGAAAAAAATCCACCAAATGAGATACATCCGTGGAATACATAACCCACTTGACGAAATGGATGACATGGCATGCTAGCAAGTAATATTTGAATTTTTGAAAACATTTTTGAGGAAATCCCCACCAGGAAGACACATGTCCCAATTTGGTCCTGAAAGAAAGATGATATAAAGAAAAGTTGTGCAACAACCACGTGGAATGTTGTGCACTTTTATGCAAGAGTAACCTTTGGCCTTTGAGGTGTAGTGCCATCATAACATGGAAAAGAAGGGACAAAATAAGACCTACAAGGGTTGAAAACATTGAAGAAAATTCTCCATAGGAATGAAACATGAAAATATGTGTTATGTTTTGATTCTTAACATTGATAAGAAAGATGTTAAGGAGATACCGGTAGAAGTTTCTAATTTAATGGATGAGTTTCAAGATATTGTGTCCAATAATATACATGAGGAATTTCCTCTTGTGAGAAAAATCAGTCATCAGATGGATTTGATTCCTAGAGCTAGTTTTCCAAATAAGGTAGCATATAAAATGACTCCAACAAAAAATAAAGAATTGAACAGACAAGTGTAAGAGTTGCTATGGAAATGATTTTTGTGAGAGTTTGAGCCCATGTGTAGTACCTAGTGTACTAGAAAAGAAAAAGGATGGAGTGGAGGATGTGTATGGACTCTCGAGCCATTGATAAGATTACTATCAAGTATAGGCTTCCCTTGCCAAAAATGGATGAAATCATGGATTGTTTGAGTGGAGTTGAATACTTCACAAAGATAGATTTGAAGAGTGGATATCACCAAATTCGAATTAGAGAAGGAGATGAATGGAAGGCAACCTTCAAAACTAAAGAGGGTTTGTATGAATGGCTAGTCATGCCTTTTGGGTTGACCAATGCATCAAGCACCTTCATGAGGCTCATGAATGAGGTATTGAAAGAATTCTTAGGAAATTTTGTTATTGTTTATTTGGATAATATTCTAATTTTTAGCAAGACATTGGAGGAGCATTTGATGCATATCAGAATTTTTTTTGAGAATTCAAGAGAAGAGAAGTTGTTGATCAATTTGAAGAAGTGTATTTTTGTGAAGAGAGAGTTGGTGATAAACTTATGGGGTCTTAAGATGGATCAAGATAAGGTGAAAGCTATTGTTTAATGACCTACACCAAGTAGTGCTACAGAGGTGAGATCTTTTCATGGTTTGGAAAGTTTTTATAGAAATTTTATTAAAGGTTTCAATAGTATTTGTGCAAATCTAATAACAAAAATGAGAGGGGATAGAAAGGTGTTCAAGTGGACCACAAGATGCATGAAGAGCTTCAAGTTGTTGAAGAGGAAAGTTATAGAGCAACCTGTTTTGGCACTTCCATATTTCAATATGGTATTTTAGGTAGACTATGATGCTAGTGGCAATGTCATTAGATCTGTTTTGAGTCAAGAAGGTAAACACCTAGCTTAATTTAGTGAAAATATGAATGATGAAAAGAAGAATTATTTTGTTTATGATTAGGAGTTTTATGCTATAGTTCATCTTTGAAGAAATGGAGACTCTATTTGCTTCCAAAATATTTTGTTTTATTTAATGATAATCAAGCTTTACAATACTTGAATGACCAACAGAAGTTAAACCAAAGACATTTTAAATGGGTTGAATTTTTGCAATGTTATACATTTGTCTTGAAGTATAGGAGTGGAAGGTCTAACAAAGTTGTAGATGCATTAAGTAGGAGTAAAATTTTGTTAACATAAATGCAGGTTAAAGTTGTTGGGTTTAATGAACTCAAGAGATTGTATTGAAAAGATCCTAATTTTGTAGAGGCTTTGAGAGCTTGCACAAAGCCTATCACTTTGGATAGGACAAAATGGTTGGATTTCATAATCCTAGATGGTCTTTTGTTTAGAGGAAAAAAGTTGTGTATCCTGAGAAGTTCTATGAGAGAAATTGGTCAAGGATAAGCATAGTGGAGGATTAGCTAGACATTTTGGTCATGATAAGATAGTTGCTAATGTTAGAGAGAACTATTACTGGCCATAGTTGCAATAGGATGTAAAGAAGTTTGTGCAGAGCTATAGAGTATGTCAGATGGACAAAAGAGTATGTCAGAATACTAGGTTATATCAACCATTACCTGTACCAGAGAGGACATGGGAGGACATTAGTATGTATTTTGTTCTTGGTTTACTAAGGAAACAGAGAGGACATGACTCAATATTTGTGGTGGTGGAAACATTTTCTAAGATGGTACATTTTATTCTTTGTAAAAAGACTAATGATGTTGTTCATGTTGCAAACTTGTTTTCCAAAGAGGTGGTGAGATTGCATGGATTACCCAAGAGCATAGTTTTAGATAGAGATACCAAGTTTGTTTGTTATTTCTAGAGGAGATTGTGGAATAAGTTGAAGACTAATTTGAAGTTTAGTTCTGCGTACACCATCCATAGACTAATGGATAGACATAAGTGGTGAATAGTAGTTTCTGAAACCTACTATGATGCTTGGTAGGAGATAAACTCCAAGGATGTCATTTGATTTTACCATACGTAGAGTTTGTTTACAAACTTTATGTCAATAGGAGTACTGTTAAATCACCATTCTAGATTGTATACAAGAGTAGTTTGAGTAATTCTTCTAAGTTGAGGAAGATGGATAAGGGAGAACAGAAAAGTCCTAAAGCTATAGATTTTGCTAAACATATAAAGAATTTACATGAGCAGGTGAGAAAACTTTAATAAAATAAAGTCACTCTAAGGCTAGGGAAGATCAAAAGGGAGATAGAAGGAGTTTTAGATAGGAGATGAAGTCATGGTTCACTTATAGAAAGAGAGACTTCCAGTTGGCACTTACAATAAATTGAACATGAGGAGGTTTGGGCCATGTAAAATCTTGAAGAAGCATGATTCAAGGAGTACTTATGAGGTAGATTTCCCTAAGGAAATTTATAATTCACCTTTGTTTAACAATTTAGACTTGATAGAGTATCATCAAGGAGAAATTGATGAAGAATTGGTAGAAGTATAGTGGAATATCCCTACACCTACTTCAGAGAGGGAAAAGATTGAAGAGATTTTGGATAGTCATGTGGGTAGGAGGACAAAAAATAGGTAGTATTCAAAATACTTATTGAAATGGAATAGAAGACCTCTTGAAGATTCTCCATGGTTGTTTGAGGCTAAGGTAAGCCACCTTGGTTTTCCTCTAACCCTTGAGAAGTGACAAGGTCATGTTTCAAATAACCTCAAGTATCTGATGCAAGAGCATCCAAGGTGTAAGATAAATCTTGCATCAACTAGAAAAAAAAAAGTGATGTTTATTTTGAATAAGGTTTAGTTGATTTGAGTTGCTAAGTGTGAATATTTTTAGAAATTCAGGCTTTGGGCCCCCAGATTTGTCTCTTACCAATTTCCAAAGAATTGTCATACTTTGGGATTTTGTATTATTCTTTTCTAGAAGTAGTCAGGCATCAAAATTCAGTGTTATGGATTAGGCTTTAACTTAGTTTTCAGTGGTAAAGGGTATGGAGGAAATCAAAACCTTGAAACCCAAAAAGGAAAGGAGTTAGTGAAGTAAATCTTTGGGCTTGTTTTGAGGGTTCTTCATTATGTTAAGGTATGAAGTATGAGGGAAGGGCAATTTTTGACCCCCTAACAAGTTTGACTTTTGCCATTTTTCCAAAGTAAAATTTGACTTGGTTTGAATGGTGCAGTTTGTGGTGTCTTGACGCATGGAAAAAGGTGGTTGGATGGATTGATTTACATCTCCATTATGAATAAAAAAGGTGCAATTTTTAGTGGTTTATTTTTGTGTGATTTGGAGGTTCATATGAAGAGAGGAAAACATCTTTTATCAATGGATATAGGAAAATCACTTGTTGGCACAAAAAATGATGAAAAAAACTTAGTTCATCCCAATTGTTGATTGGATGGAGATTTAGTACTAAGGGAGTAAATAGTTTTACCAAAAAATCATTAAATGAAAGGAACCCTAGGTCACTATTTGGAGGAAAATGTATTGAATCTAGACAAGGTCACAATTTTATTGGTAGTGAAGATTGTTGAGAGATAAAAGATTATTAGAATTGGAGTGTAAGGGGGTATTTTATCTTGAATAACTTGGAAATGATATGTGTTAAGATAAGATGATGGTTGTGACTTAGATTGACATTATTACAAATTGATGTAATTGGAAATCCCATGTGGTTATTTGGCATGTTGTAATTCCATTTTTCAAAAATAATTAGATAATTCATTCTCCTTCTTGCATATGTTGTGCTATTTTCAATAGTTATAGTGTGTTTTCATATTGTAAGGGGAGTCCCCTTCAACAGGACCACTGGAAAGTAAGTTCTGTTATTCTTGGTGGCCATGAAAATGTTTTAGATACAATAGGATAGGACAGTCAAAGGGGTTTTAATTAATGCATGAAAGGTCACGCCTTAGGAAAGATCATGCTTGACATCACCACCAAGAAGGACCTACCCCTCAATCCCTTTAGTTGTGATGACTTTGATATATTAGATGAATCCCTTGAGGATTTCATCTCAAAAGGCCCATCAACTAAGGATTGTCATGAAAAATTGAAACATAGAGATGTTAACACAATCACACGCCAACTTATCATTTACCCCCCCTCACAAAAACCTCAAGTTCCAACAAAACCCATGCTTATCCTAAAACCACCTAAAAACAATCCTTCACTGGACAATGATAATTTTTCACAACAAATGGGTTACAATATAGTTGCTCGCACATACAATACAAGGAACAATAGGCAACAACAAACCACTCCTATTTCATTACCTTTGCCTCAACCTATCTTGTCTAATGCTCCTTCTTTACCTTTAAATAGTGGAAAGGAATATGATATTATTGAACAACTTAAGAATACACCTACTAAGATATCCCTATGGGATCTTATTCAAGCTTCACCAAATTACCATAGTTCTACAAACAACCTTGCAACAAGTTATGGTTCCTCCTAATACAAATTCAAATGATGTGGTAGTACTAGTTCAAGGAATGAATGAGGTTAATTTAGATATATATTTTTTTTCCAAAGAGAGTTACCCTCCTTGGAAGTTTAAAAATGACATGAAGCATTTATGATAATAGCAAGTGTTAATCAAATCGGGATAAAGAGAACCCTTGTTGACAATGGTTTGGCCCTTAATGTGTGTAGTGTGAGCCTTTTGGAGAGGATTTATATAGATAAGTGTGAAATTATCAATGATTGTTTTTCTATCCATGGGTTTGACAACATAGGAAAATAACTGCTTGGAGTCATCACATTACCTATTAAATTTGAGAAGGTAATGTTATAAACTCTAGTCCATGTTATGCCCCATGATCTTTCTTAAAATATCCTCTTGGGGAGACCATGGATTCATGAAATTAATATCGTGGCTTCAACCCTTCACTATGTCATGAAGTATGTCTATAACAAAAAAAATTACACAATCAAGGCCGACCCTGAACATGAAAGTTGTTTGCATGCCAAGAAAGATAAATAAAGTCCCATGAAAATATTGATACAAACTACAAAAGTGGAAACCGTGAAGGAAGAAGAACAAGACAAGAACATTAAGGAAGTCACTAAATTATTAGAAGATGATTGGGGTTCCTTAGATTTCACACCAACATTCATGGGAGAATACAAAATTATAATGAAAGAAACTGAAAATCAAAAAGAGCCAATGGTAATGTCAACATAAAATTTAAAAGAAACCTCACAAGCATCTACTTCATCCACTCTAGAAGAAGACATAATTTATAAAATTAACTTTGATGAGATATACTACCAACAACCACACAATCCAAAAGATATGGAGAAACTTTATGGAAGAGGTTATGAGCTCATGAACAAATTTCTTATTGTGGAAAAGGATGTGGAATAAAAGAACAAGGCATCCATGTTACTATAGAGCCTAACACACAAGAAATAAAAAATGGTCTTGGATATTGTCCTTCTAAGATAAAAAGAATCAATGTAAATACCCTCATTCAACATCAACACTATCATTTGTAACTCCCCTAAGAAAACTTTCACTTTGAAGCATCCTGAATTGATTGATACAAAATGTGAAGAATCATTAGAATTCTTTGAAGATGATGAAGCTTTGAAAGAAATGTAAGGATTTTTTGACAAGTCAATTACTCTCCCTAATAAAAAATGTGTCACTTGTGCTATGATTAGTTCTAAACAAATGGATGAAGAAAAGTACATTTATTTGGTTGGCAATGATAAAGACATACACAATTCTAAAATTTGGAGACAAAATACACCTCCTTTGGGAGATACAATCAACATACTTATGGATACAACTAATGAATAAAGATTGATTTAAATTGGAAAATGTCTTGATGAAGATGAACAAGAAGATCATGCAACATTACTAGATGAATTTCTTGAAATTTTTGCTTGGAATTATTCAGACCTGTCAGGTATCGATGCTAGGATAGTGACACACAACATAGTTCTTGAGGATGATGCTAAATTGATAAGATAGAAAATAAGAAAGATGGATCCTAAGATAGCTTTAATGGTTAAAGTTGAGATTGAGAAATTTTTTATATGACCTATCAATTATTCTCCTCAGATCTCTAACATTGTTGTAGTTGCAAAACCTAATAATTGTATTGTGATGTGTATGAATTTTCATGATTTGAGTAAAGAATCCCTAAAGATGATTTTCCAAGTTTCCTAATATTGACATGATAGTAGATTTGACTACAAGACATTCTTTGCTATCATTCATGGATGAATTTTTTGGATATAAACAAATATTTATTAATCCTTAAGATCAATACAAGATAGAATTTACTATAGCTTGGGGAAATTTTTTTTGGGTAGTTATTCCTTTTAGATTAAAGAACGTAGGTGCAACATATCAAAAGGCTATTACATTGGTATTTCATGATTATATACAAAAGATCTTGGAGGATTATGTTGATGATATTCTAGCTAAATATTTAACTCAACAAGACAATATTAACATCCTTGGAAAAACATTTGAAAGAATGAAAAAATATAACATTTGATTGAATAAAAAAAAATGTCTTTGGTGTGGATAGTGGAAATTTTTTAGGTTTTATAGTATCTCATAGAGGCATTGAGGTGGACATGAAGAAAATTGATGTTGTCATTAACATGCCAGCTCCTAAAGACATTTCTCAATTGTGTAATTTACAAGGAAGAATTCAAGCTATCCATTGTTTAGTAGCATCTTTAGCAGACTGAATATTACCCTTTACACAACTCCTTAAGAAAGAGGTTAAGTTTAAGTGGAATGAGGATTGTAAACATACCTTTAAGAGTTTTAAAGATTATATTGCTACTCCACCTATTTTACAACCCACTATGTAAGAGAAATCATTTATCCTTTATACAACAACATCAACCCATGCTCTTGCAACATTGTTGGCTCAACAAGATGACAATGTGGTGCAGGAGCACCTAGGAAACATGGGTTTTCCTAAAGTCTATAAGGAGGTTTAAATTTTGTTGTGCTATCATAAGGTCATGTTGACCATTTTTTTAGGTGCTTAGGGTTGTTTTTAATCTTTGGGAAAGAATTTGACAAGTGCTAAATAGTTTTGCAACATCATTGTGCTAAGTTGGCAAAAGTTGTCAAATGTTTGAAAACACAATGGGTTTTATAAATTGCACCATTAGGTCATCTATGGGCTCAACCAAAGCATATAAGTTGTTTTAAAGGCCTATTTAAGGCATGATTTGACCATGAGATAGGGTTGGAGGCATTGTATTAGAGTGACATTTTTGAAAAGTTGAAGGAACAGTGTTTTGAAGGATAGTTTCTTGTGTTTTGCATTTAGATTGAGCTTTAATGGAGTGACTCTGCTATTTTTCTAGTTGTAGTATGTATTATTAACTTTGAGGAAGCTTAGTGCATTAATATTTTTGTTTTGTAAATAATTTTTCATCTTTTATCTGTATATAGTTTGTTCATTGTTATTTTCTGGCCTGAATCAGGTAGTTTGAGAAAATGGAGTCCTACTGCACTTCTCCACTGTAAAAATTGTACGGACTTTTGGTATTTGTGTCTAGGCTCCCTTAGTGTAAATATGGTAGCTAGTAGAGTTTGTGGTAGTGTAGGAGATGCTAGCAAAGATTTTCCCTAGGCGAGCCAATGCAGGTTCGGTTAGGGTAGACTTGGAGTAAAAACCTCATATCTTGCAGGGGAATAAAGATCTTGGAGAAATTATTTTTGGAGAATTTTTTTGGTGGTCTTGACTATGCATGCTGATTAGGAGGAGGCTTTATCAATTCATTTGGTAGGAGAACTTTCTAACAGTCTAAAACTGCTTTGAAAAGTTTTAAAACCCTAGGTTTTAGGTCAGTTTTGAGTGTGGATAGTGTACGGCCTGTACAGGGCTTGATACCCTAAAAATATTTGAGGTATTGGCATGAGAAACTCAAACCATAAGCAAACTACCTTGATCCTTTGGTGGGTTTAGGAGAAAAAGGAATTTTAACTCTATTTAGAGGCCTAATTGGGGCTTAGGCTTGTAGCCCTTTCCAAACCCTAGGTGAAAATTTGATGAGAGATATGGATGGTTGGAGTCTTGTGTTGAAAAAATAACCCTAGTTTGATCATTTTGAAGCTTTACAACACCTCTCACCCCTGCAAGAATCTAGCATAAGGTTGAGGTTATTTGGTCTTTAGGGAAGAGTAAGGGCCAATGGAGAGTATATGGCAAGCACCAAGGTTGGCTTGGTAGAAAGACAACTCATTGATAGAAGAGGGGTTGGTCAGACAAACCAAGGGAACCTAGCAATGAGGAAGGGCCTATAGGTTAGATTGGTGAAGCAGAGCACCAAGAAGGTCTTATAAGGAAAGGCCTAGGCAGGAATCAATGATTGATTCTTCCAACTCCACTCCCTATCAGATTGGTATCATAGCAAGTTAAAGATTTGGGGAGCATCTTATATGTTAGAAGTTGAGTCAAGTGAATCTCCCATCATGGTGAGAAATGCACAATTAGCCAAGATGGTTGAAGGACAAGAGGAGGACAACAAGTCATTAAAATAAAGAATAGAGCAACTTGAGAAAGTATTGAACAATGTGAAGTTGGAAGGAAGGGTAACAAAGGAAGAAGAGGTTGTAGAGGAAGACAAGGTCCCTGAACCTGACCCTGTTTTGGAGGAGGAGCCTTTCTTGAAGGCATTGAAGGCATTGAGTGGAAAAGGACTTGAGGGCATGCCACTATTTAGTGGAAAAATGGAACCTGATTTGGTCATGGACTGGATAGAAGGCATGGAGAATCATTTTGAGTGTGATGGAGTCACTAAAGCACAGAAGGTGAAGGTTGCTAAATCAAGGTTGAGAGGATCAGCCTTGACATGGTGGAAGTTTATTTAGACAAAAAGGGAAAAAGAAGGCAAACAGCCCATATCAACTTGGAAAGGAATGGTTGCTAAGGTGAAGGAAGCCTACATTCCAAATGACTATGAGATCCAATTATACAAGAAGAGGCAAAGTCTAAGGTAGAAAGACCAAGATGTAAACACTTACACTAAAGAGTTTCAAAAGCTTTGTATGAGGTCTAATGTGACAGAGGATGAGAGTCTCAAAGTGGCTAGGTATCTTAATGGTTTGAAATGGAACATTCAAGAGGAGATGGCTCTTTTGAGTCCTAAAATAGTACACCAATGTTACGAATTTGCTATTAAGATTAAGGAAAGGAACAAGAGGAAACAAGATCAGTCTTCTAAGGGTAGAGGCAAAGGCAGAGATCAAAGATGACAGCGTGGTGGCTACCAAGGTAGAGGTAGTCATCAAAGAAATCAAGGAGAATCAAAACTCACTTAGCATGGAGGTGAAACATCTTCAAGAGGAGGATTCAATAGATGAAGAGGACCTCAAGGAGGTTCAAACAAATGAAGAGGAGCAAGCAAGAGCAATTCCTATTTTGCAAACATGAAGTGCTATCATTGTAGTCAAATGGGTCATCCAGCTTATAGGTTCCCAGAGAAAGCTTCCTCATGAAGCAATGAAAAGAGAGTGGCCTATGCACAAGAGGACACCATGAGTCCTAAGGACTCTAAAATCAGTCACATAGAATATGAGGTAGGAGAGAATCTGATGTTTAACAGAGTTCTGATCAGGTAGCTAGTCAAGGAGGAACGTAAACAAAGAAGAGATCTTTCAGAGTAAGGTACAAGATACTTGTCAAAGTATGAAAGGTCATAGTAGATTCAAGTTCAAAAGAAAATATAATCTTAGAGGAGGCAGTAACTAAACTGAAATTGGAGAAGGTACCTCACAATAACCCTTACAAGGTCACATGGCTGAATAAAGGGCAGAGTGTTTTGGTTAATGAGTAGGTAAAGGTGGAGTTTTCCATTGGAGGGTACAAGGACAAGCTAATTTGTGATGTATTACCCATGGATGCATTCTATCTACTACTGGGTAGACCATGGAAATATGACAAAAGTGCCATTTATGATGGGAAAGAGAACACCATCTCATTCAAGAAGGATGGAAGAACCTTCAAGCTGCAGTCATTGTCAGAAGAAGATGAAGGATAGTCAAAGGCACCAAACATCATGTTGAGCAATGGCAAGAAGTTCCTTAAGGACCTACACCAAGGGAATGAAGGATATGTGGTTGTGTTGTAGCCTAAAGAGGAAGACAAAGTTGAAAAGATAGTCTTACTAGAAGCAGTCCAAAAGTTGCTTGATAAGTACAAGAGCATAGTTAGTGATGGTACACCTGCAACTTTACCTCCAAAGAGAGCTATAAGTCATCAAATTGACTTTATACCAGGGGCTTATTTACCTAATAAAGCATCATACAAGCTTACACTAGAGCAGAACCTAGAGGTAGCTAGGCAAGTGAGAGAATTATTGGATCAAGGATTGATTCAAAAGAGCATCAACCCTTGTGCAGTACCAGTGGTTTTAGCAACAAATAAAGGAGGTAAGTGGAGACTTTGTATTGATTCTAGGGCAATAAATAGGATCACCATTAGGTATAGGTTTCCTATTCCTAGAATTGAAGACCTGATGGATTGTCTTGGAGGTGCTCAGTTTTTCACAAAGTTGGATCTCAAGAGTGGCTACCATCAGATCAGGATTAAGGATGGTGATGAGTGGAAGACAACTTTTAAGACAAATGATGGGTTATATGAGTGGAAAGTGATGCCATTTGGCCTCTCAAATTCCCCTAGCACATTCATGAGACTAATGAATGAAGTGCTTAAGGATTTCACAGGGATATTTGTGGTAGTATATCTTGATGACATACTGATTTTCAGTAAGACAGCTGAAGAACATTTCAAGCATGTGGAGATGGTTCTTAAAAGGTTACAAGAAGAGAAGTTGGCAATCAATCTTGAGAAGTGTGAGTTCTTCAAGCAAGAACTTGTGTATCTAGGTTTTGTAGTATCCAAAGGCTCATTAAAGATGGATCCAAGCAAGGTGGAAGCCATCCTAAACTGGCCTACACCAACCACAGCAACAGAGGTAAGGAGTTTTCATGGATTGGCTCAATTCTATAGGAAATTCATAAGGAATTTTAGTGGCATATGTGAACTAGTCCTAGACACTATCAAAGGTGGTCTAAAAACAAAGTTTAAGTGGACTCAAGAGGTTGATAGAGGGTTTGAAAAACTGAAACAAGAAGTGGCAACTCACCCAATTCTATTATTGCCTAGTTTTGACAAGTTGTTCACAGTTGAGTGTGATGCAAGTGGAGTAGTAGTAGGAGGAGTACTTAGTCAAGAAGGTAGGCCTATGGCCTTCTTTAGTGAAAAGCTCAATGAAGCCAAGAAAAAGTACTCTACCTATGATCTAGAGTTATATGCTTTAGTGCAGTCCCTTAGGAAGTGGAGGCATTATTTGTTACCCAAAGAGTTTGTGGTTTTTACTGATAACTAGGAACTTAGTTATATCAACACCCAAGAGAAGTTAAGTAATAGGCATTTGAAATGGATGGAATACATCCAAGATTTTACTTTTACCATCAAGCACAAGAGAGGACAAATGAACAAGGTGGCAGATGTATTAAGCAGGAGAATGCTGACCGTGCAAGAGATACAGCTAAAGAGCATTGGATTAGAGAGTTTCAAAGACCTCTATGGTAAAGATGAAGACTTCTTAGAAGCCTACAATGTATGTTCTGATTTTGAGAATCATTTTCATAGCCAATATTCTAAATATACATTGCAAAATGGACTATTATTTAAGGGTAATCAGTTGTGTGTTCCAAGAGGGTCAATGAGGGAAAATCTGATTCAAGAAAAGCATAATGGTAGTCTTAGTGGGCATTTTGGCATCAATAAGACCTTAGAGCTGGTACAAAGGTTCTATTACTAGCCTAAGTTGGCAAGAGATGTTAGAAGGTATGTGGAAAAGTGTGTTGTATGCATGAAAGCTAAGGGAGGAGCTAGAAATGCTAGTTTATATCAACCCCTGCCCATTCCTAATAGACCATGGGAGTGTGTGAGCATGGATTTTGTGGTAGGTCTTCCTAAGACCAAGACTAGTTTTGACAGTGTCTATGTAGTGGTAGACAAATTTAGCAAGATGAGTCATTTTATTCCCTACAAAACTACTCATGATGCAAGCTACATAGCTCATCTTTTCTTCAAGGAAGTTGTTAGGATCCATGAGCTACCTTTGAGCATTGTTTCAGATAGGGATGTGAAGTTCATGAGTCACTTTTGGAAGACTCTATGGAGAAGATTGGGTAGAAATATGTCTTTTGGATCAGCTTACCATCCTTAGACCGATGGTCAAATAGAGGTGGTTAACAGAGTGTTGGGTAATCTTTTAAGGTGTCTAATGAAGGAATATGGACAGACATGGGATATGGTTATCTCCCAAGCTAAGTATGCTTATAATGATAGTGTCAATAGAACTACAGGGAAAAGTCCTTTTGAGGTTGTGTATGGGATGCACCCAAGAGGCATTTGTGAACTTAGAGACCTTGGATCTATGGAGAATAGGAGTGGACATGTAGAGGACTTCACTCAGACCATGAAAGAGATTCAAGAGCAGGTCAAGAAAATAGTTATAGCAGCAACCCAAAAGTTGAAGGAGAAAGTTGATTTGTCAAGGAAAGATGTGCAATTTCAAGTAGGGGACTATGTTATGGTCCACCTTAACAAGTCAAAGTTGCAGAAGGGAATGTCAACCAAGTTGCAGATGAAGAGAGTGGGTCCCTGCAAGATCTTGGCCAAGTATGGGCATAATGCATACAAGGTGGAGTTACCTACTGATCTAGGGATCTCACCTGTGTTCAATGTTGCTGATTTGATCAAGTATAAGGGGACAGTCAAGGATTTGGATCAGGACAGTAAGGAGATATTCAAGGACATTAGCAACATGTCCATACCAACTCTAGACAAGCTACAAGCAGAGAAAATCTTGGAGTCCAAAGTGAAGAAGGCTACAAGGCACAAGGTGTACATGGAGCATCTTGTCAAATGGAAGAACATAAATGAATCTGAAGCTACCTGGGTAGAAGAAGTAGACTTTAAGAAGCAAGGCATTGATATGTCTCTGATCTCTCCTAAAGTTCCTTAGTTCTTTGTGCTGAGAGGGGAAGAATGGTGTAGGAGCACCTGGGAAAAATGGGATTTCTTGAAGTCTAGAAGGAGGTTTAAATTTTGTTGTGCTATTATAAGGTCATGTTGACCATTGTTTTAGGTGCTTAGGGTTGTTTTTAATCTTTTTGAAAGAAGTTGACAAATGCTAAATAGTTTTGCAACATCATTGTGCTAAGTTGGCAAAAGTTGTCAAATGTTTGAAAACACAATGGGTTTTATAAATTGCACCATTAGGTCATCTATGGGCTCGACCCAAGCATCTAAGTTGTTTTGAAGGCCTATTTAAGGCATGCTTCGACCATGAGATAGGGTTGGAGGCATTGTGATAGAGTGACATTTTTGAAAAGATGAAGGAGTAGTGTTTTGAAGGACAATTTCCTGTGTTTTGCATTTAGATTGAGCTTTAATGGAGTGACTCTGCTATTTTTCCGGTTGTAGTATGTAGTATTAACTTTGAGAAAGCTTAGTGCATTAATATTTTTGTTTTGTAAATCATTTTTCATCTTTTATCTATATATAGTTTGTTCACTGTTATTTTCTGGCCTGAATCAGGTAGTTTGAGAAAATGGAGTCCTAGTGCACTTCCCCACCGTAAAAATTGTATGGCCTTTTGGGATTTGTGTCTAGGCTCCCTTAGTGTAAATATGGTAGTTATTAGAGTTTTTGGTAGTGTAGGAGATGCTAGCAAAGCTTTTCCCTAGGCGAGCCAGTGCAGGTCCAGTTGGGGCAGACTTGGAGTAAAAACCTCATATCTTGCAGGGGAATAAAGATCTTGGAGAAATTATTTTTGGAGATTTTTTTTGGTGGTCTTGACTATGCATGGTGATTAGGAGGAGGGTTTATTAATTAATTTGGTAGGAGAAATTTTTGACAGTCTAAAACTACTTTGAAAAGTTTTAAAACCCTAGGTTTTGGGTCAGTTTTGAGTGTGGATAGTGTACGGCCTGTACAGGGTTTGATACCCTAAAAATATTTGAGGTATTGGCATGAGAAACTCATACCCTAAGCAAAGTACCCTGATCCTTTGGTGGGTTTAGGAGAAAAAGTCATTTTAACTCTGTTTAGAGGCCTAATTGGGGCTTAGGCTTGTAGCCCTTTCCAAACCCTAGATGAAAGTTTGATGAGAGCGATGGATGGTTGGAGTCTTGTGTTGAAAAAAGAACCCTAGTTTGATCATTTTGAAGCTTTACAACACCTCTCACCCCTGCAAGAATCTAGCATAAGGTTGAGGTTATTTGGTCTTTAGGGAAGAGTAAGGGCCAATGGAGAGTATATGGCAAGCACCAAGGTTGGCTTGGTAGAAAGACATCTTATTGATAGAAGAGGGGTTGGTCAGACAAACCAGGGGCACCTAGCCATGAGGAAGGTCCTATAGGTTAGATTGGTGAAGCAGAGCACCAAGAAGGTCTTATAAGGAAAGGCCTAGGTAGGAATCAATGATTGATTCTTCCAACCCCACTCCCTATCACAATGGTAGAGAACATCCCATTTATTACATTAGCCAAACCCTAGTTGATTACGAGACATGATATACAATAATAGAAAAAAATGTTTGTCTCTCATATTTTGTACTAGTAAATTGAGACACTACTTATTAAATGTGGAAATTCATGTGATGACAAATTTTGATCCTTTAAAACATCTTTTTGCTAAAATATACTTATCAGGATGCTTATCTAGGTGGGTTATGTTGTTAACTGAGTTTGATCTTAAATTTTTCTCTCAAAAGGAAATCAAAGGACAAGCCTTGATCGACCAATCAACTAATTCTCCCTCTACCCTAGTGTTACCTACTATGGACTCATTCCATAACAAAAATGTGTTGACTATTCAAAAGGAAAAAGAAACATGGGAATTGTACTTTGATAGTCCTAGGTGTCAAATTGGCTCAGGAGAAAGAGTTATATTAATTCCTCCTTCAAGTAAGCTTATTCCCTTATGTTTCTATTTAAACTTCCTTTGTACAAATAACACTATAGAGTATGAAGCTTTAATAGCTGTTATATGTGTAGCATTAGCATTAGGTGTCCAACACATCTCTATATTTGGTGATTCCTTATTAGTTATTAAACAAATAAATGGTTCATATCAAGAAAAACATGATAATATAATTCGATATAAAGACCTCACGATGAAATTATTAGATAAATTTGACTCATATACAATCAACAATATACCACAAAAGGATAATCGATATGTAGATGCAATAACAAGCGCTACTTCCATCATGTCTCCTAATGATCCTTTCTTTTATTTCACATTCATAATCCAAGTGATACCTAAACCATTGATAGATGATAAAAGAAAAAAGGTTCTCTTAACCAATACAAAAAAATCTAGCAAATGGTACACAATGATACTCAACTATTTAAAAGAAAATACTTTTCCTAAGCCTACAACTAAGAACACTCAAGCTTGTCTTCGAAAACTTGCATCTAAATACATAATCCTTGTGAATGTGTTATATAGAAGATCATTTAATAGTATTTTACTTAGATGTCTTAAACAATCTGAAATCCCCATAGAACTTGATGAAGCTCATGTAGGTTCTTGTGGAGGATAGTTTGGAGGAAGATCATTAGTTCAAAAATTAGTTCACATAAGATAATATTGGATACATATGGAACAAGATTGTCTAACCTATGTTAATAAATTTCATAAATGTCAAGAGCACACCATGAATTTGATTCAGGCTCCTTCTTTCGAGATTCATGCCCAAGTTCCTATTTGGCCATTCTCGGTTTGGGGTTTGGATCTTATTGGAAGAACATCACCACCCTATTCCATTGGACATATGTTTATCATTACCTCAACAAATTATTTTACAAAATGGGTAGAATCTATTCCTCTTTTTTCCACAACATCCAATGTAATATGTGGTTTCATATTGGAGCACATTTTTTCTCTCTTTGGTCTTCCTCTTGCATTGATTTTAGATAATGGAACTCCATTTAAGAACAATGATGTGAAGAAATTATTGGAAACCTTTCATATTAAAAATTGATTTTTGATGCCATATTACCCACAATCAAATGGACAAGTGGGATCAATTGACAAGACTCTTGAGAAAATTTTGCAAAAAATAGTAAGTAAACATAACAAAGATTGGCATACTCAACTAACTTATGCGTTGTGGGCCTACTGTACAAGTATTATAACATCTACTAGAAATACTCCCTATAACCTTGTTTATGGTACTAAAGCAAAAATTCCCTTGGATTTATAGATTCCTCCATTATGCATTTATCTCAAAGGGCTTATCGACAATACTATTATAAAGAAAAACAATTGCATTAGCTTGAATTTCTTGATGAATAGTGTATCAACGCTCTTGAGCATCTCCAATATTATTCAAAAAGAATGCAACATAGTTATAATGATAATGTCATCCCTTGTTCATTTACATAACGTTACAAAGTGTTATACCAAAACCAGTGTAATGCCAATGCTCTTTCAAGACAAAAAGGAAAATTCATCCCTAATTGGTTAGGACCTTATGTAATTAAAGAAAAATATGGGTACAAAGCCTACACATTAATGGAAATGGATGGTACACCTCTAAAATAACCTATCAATGTCACACATTTGCATCAATATTACACATAACATCCTCTCCTTTGAATAGTGTGTTAAAGCAGTGTTGTTAGATTATGTAGATGGTGTTCTATTTCATCTTGTGTTGCTTCTTTCCTTGACAAATAGATCTTTGTGTTTTTCCTCATGGAAGGTGGGGGCATGTACTTTTTTGGTATATCCTCATTTGGGGGCATGTAATCTTCATTCAAGTTAGCATATTGGGGGCTAGTGGAGTCCTTTTTTGATGCCGTTTGTTACATTGGAATCATAATTCTACTACCAATCTCATCAAATTTTTATCACTATGTGATATGGTACTTGGAAATGCCCTATGATATGACATATGTAATTTTATGTGGTTTCATATTCACCATGATTCCACCTCCATAAATCAAGAGGAATCAGGGGCCATACATCTACCCTTGAATTTGATTCTTTGTAGAAGTTTGATAAGAGGATTTTTGAATGACTAATGAACCTATGTTGCAAGATGTGGTCCTTAACATTGTGGTTTTGTAGGTAGCTATAGTGGGGGAATCATTCTCCCTAATGAATCAATATGATTATCCTTTTTATAAAGTTTATTTCCTTTAGCTTTTATATGTACGTAGTATCATATGGATGCTAAAGTGGGGCCTAATGAAGTGTAGGAAAAAGTATCCCTTTTTCACACTTAATTTGGGGAATAATTAATAATAAAATTATCCTAATGTTGCCTTAATTTAGTGTTATAATATGATTTTAATATTCACATTAAGTTTAGGGCCCTTTTAAATTAAATGGACTTAATTATGCCTTATTTTTTATGTTGTAAGGTGTACCTTTACACTTTCACATTAATCTAGGGATTTACTAATTGATTGAGGTTAACTTTCCTTAATTAGCCCCTTTAATTCAAATCCAAGCCTAATTAATTGCATTTTCCAAAGGATAAAACTCAACATTCATAAATGCTATTTCATAACAATCAACTTTGGAAGATGTGTGTCCTAGGTAAGTGACCTAGGACCCATTCGCCATAGGGTGAATGGGTTCTCACTTAGATCTAGGACCCTAATTTCACATAATGTTTAATATTGACCGGTGTGTGTCCTATGTAAGTAGCTTAGGACCCATTTTCCTTATGGTGAATGGGTCCTCACTTAGACCTAGGACCCCCTTTTAAAATATGTTTTTGGTGGTATTTTAATGATTTCAAATCCACAATTCAATGTGGGCTTGTGATATTTCAATTTTGGGAATTAATCTTAAGATATGTATAAAGAAAAGGCTATTTCATTTATTTTCACCTAGATTTTCAAGTGTTCAAGTCCTAATAGCAAACATTTGTATTCAAAGAAATGAGCAAGCAAGAGTGAAGTCTTGGAGCAACACTTTATTTTTTTTTTGTAGATCTTCAAGCTCATTTTGTCATCAAAGATCAAGCATTACTGAAGAATTGGTGATAGATGCCTATGGAGAATCGTGATGTATTCTAGGTTTTGGGAGAATCACTATGAGATTCAACGCATCCTAATGACTTGTTTCCTAAGTTATTCAATCTTATATGATCACTCTATTTTCAACGTAAGGAGAGGTATATTCAGATTTGTGAGTTAATAAGGGGATTCAAGGTCTCCTAATGTAGGTCTTATTCATTGTTCATGTTTCATTCTAGGATTGTATTCTAAGAAATTTGAGTAAGGTTTCTTTGAATTATTAGAAATATTAATCTTAGACATAGTTA
The DNA here is from genome assembly GCA_007258455.2 of Sequoia sempervirens. Taxonomy (NCBI): domain Eukaryota; kingdom Viridiplantae; phylum Streptophyta; class Pinopsida; order Cupressales; family Cupressaceae; genus Sequoia; species Sequoia sempervirens. Next base: position 99,772,885 of record VDFB02000008.1, on the reverse strand, counting down.
AGGTTAGATCACACATAATTTTCATGTTTTATATTTCTATTTATCATCAAATTTTAATTACCAACCTTGGGGTTGGATTGAGGTGAACCCATATCCACCAACAAACATCAAAATTGTTTTGCAATTTTTTGACATATTTGGATCCGAGAGTAAGGATTTTAGGTTACCAGAAGGAATTGCACATTTGGAGTTTCAATTTCAGATTCATAGTTTTCTAAAAAAGGCTACTAGGACCCATTCACCATAGGGTGAATGAGTCCCTATTAGAGTTGCAAAGATAACAAGTTTTCAAAGCTCTTAAGCTTCAATTTGTTATCAGATTATTTTTGGAAAAGTATACCAAGACCCATTCACCATAGGGTGAATGAGTCCTATTAGGGTTACAAAAACAACAAATTTTGATAGGTGCACAAAATTTACTACCCTCAGTTTCTTTGGAAAGTTTACTATTTCCTTCTATTTTATGTTAAATCTCCTAAATGCACTTTGTAGATCTAAATTTGGAGTTGTTTTTCTATTTGAAATATTTCTCCCCAAAGTACTATTTGACCTAGACCCCCATCCTAGCAAAAAGGGAAATTTTCAAATTCACTTTTTGGGTTGACTCACCTAAGTTAATTCTTGGTGTGGATCTCATTTCCTAATAAATTGAGGAAAGCTAGGATTCCCTTTGTCTCTCTTCTGATCTACTTTTCCATTTTGGGACACACTTATTTCCTTATCCTATATTTTTCCTTCATTTCAATAAGAATATTGTTTGTCCCCCTTCTAATACTACATTTCTCTCAAAAAACACTAAGATGGATGGAAAAGATAAAGATGTTAAGTTCACATTAGATCCCCCCTTACTAGAAGGATATCTAGGTAACTCAGTTGAGGTTATGACTACACAAACTAGATCTCCTTTAATTAGCAAGCCTCCTAAGTCACCTCGCATCATAGAATCACCTAAAAAGAAACCATTAACTCCATGAAACATCTTCATTTTCACATGGAAACTTAGTAATAAAAATGTTTTGTAGCAATTGAGTTACAATACCATCTCTCACACATATAATACAAGGAACACTAGGCAACAAACCACTCTTGATTCATTACCATTGCCTCAACCTATTTTTCATAGTGCTCCTCCTTTTCCTTTACATGGTGGATGGGAGTATTATTTTTTTGAAGAACTTAAAAATTTACTCCACTAAGACATCCTTATGGGATCTTGTTCAAAATCACCTATATACAATAGGATTCTCCAAGAAATGTTGTAGAAGAATAATATCTAATTTTCTATGAAATTGAATTATGTAGCAACTTCCTTTGATTGTATGCAAGTGAAAAAGACAAATATTACATTCCATCAAAAAGAATTACCCTCACTTGACAACCAAAATAAACATGAGCCCTTAATGATAAAGGTGATCATTAATGAGATTGTAGTTAGACACAACATCATGCACAATGGAGTAGGTAATAATTTTTGTATCATTGATCTCCTAGATAAAATTGGTGTGGAGAAGAAGCTTATTCAACTCAATAATGTTAATATTTTTGGCTTGGAAAATGTTAATAGGAAACCATTAGGAATGATCACATTACCTTTTAAGGTCAGACTTGTATTTTTTCCTACCCCTATCATATCATGCCAAGACTTGTTTCATACAACCTTCTCCTAGGGAGACCATAGATTCATGGTATGAAAGGAGTCCCATCTACTTTTCACCGTGAGATGAAATTTGAATACTAAAACAAGATATACATGGTTGAAGTAGATGAATAAAGATATAAATCACAAGTTCAACACAATCATTAGACTTCCAACTCCTCTAGTACTTTGATTCCAACTTCCAAAGTAGAACCTATGCAAGTTGATATTAATCCTAATTGTCTTTCACCTACAACAAAAAACTTTAGTGATGATGAGGGGTCATTATATTTTGCATCTAATTTCAATGAAGAATACAAAAAATCACCCTCAATATCCAAATAGTCATATAAAAATACTTCCTCTTCAAACATATGTTTTAGTGATGATTGGAGTTCATTATATTTTACACCCTTCTTTATGGGAGAGTACAAAATATCACAATATAAACCAAAACAACCTTGTGTTTACACCTACTATAGGTTGAATCCCACGTGCCTTCTTAGTCTTTTACTTTGTTTAATTTTTCATGTTTCTTTATGTGATTGTATGTGCGTAATGTGATCCCCTGTAATGTTCTGTCTGATGCACTTCCGTCTTTGTGAAATTCCTCTATATGTATCTACATTCTTCTCTATGTTTTAATCCTTTATCTTTTTCATTTGTCTTGTGTTTTCCTTTTGTTGATGACACAAGGCATCAAGACAGTTAGGTCTCTTCCACATTGTTGACCCAATTTTTTAAATTTTTTTTCACTCTCTTTGTGTTATTCTCCATGTTCCATGAGTATTTGGGGAATGATGATAGTTCCAAGCTCTATAAAAATATTGTAGCAAAGACATACTAACCCTGAATCTGTGGATCCCTTATGTGATTTTAGGATTTCATTTTGGGGGAAACCCATTTTTATGATGTAGCTTTATTTGGAAACATATGACTTGGCATAGGGCTTTCCAAATATGCTTTCATGTCTTCTTAGCATTTATCATTTTCTACTTTAATGTAATTTCTCGTGCAACATGGTGTTTAGCAATTTCTTTAAAGTACAAGCATACATTGGCATTAATATTTTGAATTCTATTACAACTCATGTTTTATTGTGTATTCTTCTTACTTAATGCAATGTGTTTTTCACTTTGTGGTGACATTGGGTGTGATGTCCCCCAAGAGCGTGATCTTTCTTCACATATTATATTCCTCTTAGTGGTCTGATGTGACACACTGCATCCCCTAAGTTGTGAATCTCCTATTCTTTGATTGGTCCTCTCTTGGAGACATTAGGCACAATGTTCCCTAAGTTAAGACCTTACATGAACTAAGAAAAAATCCTTTGAATGTACTTTACATTACATTATTTTACAATATTTGTTATATGGACACCTTGCATAACACACTTTTCTTGTTGGTGGTGCCATCTTGTTTATTCATGGGTGTCAAACATACAAATTTTTTCTTGCCTCATGGATCCTATTGTAGTTTTGAGTGGTTCTTTTCCATTTTTTTTAGGAGGTATAGCTTTTGTGTGGTTGTACGTATAGGATCCAAACTTAGACATGACTCACTTGCTTGTCTATGTGAGCGCATACCAGTCACATGTGTATATGTCTCACTCGGGGCTCACCTAGTGGATGGCCAAAGGTTCCACTAGCCATTGTGAGGGTGTGTTGCTTTGCATAGTGGACATCATGTTCCATTTGTAAATTTTTCTGTACAAATAGCTTAGGTTGGATTCATAGCATGTGGGAAAAATGATCAAAGCTTGATCCACCCCTTTCATTTTTGTTTTCTTTCTCTTTGTCTTTGGCAGCGTATTCTTGTATCTTGTTGTTACTTCATATATCATTTACATGTGTGTTCTTTTGTGACTATGTTTTTTTTCCATAATATCTTGATCTTGGGGGCTTCTGCAACTGTCTTGATCATTGTCATCCTATCTCACTAGCATTAGTACAATTGGACCCCTCTTGATGCAAGTTTGTCTACTTTAGTGTTTGTTTGAAGCAAGTTCCTCATCTCACTAAAGTGTGGGCTAAATGTAGTGTAGTAAAATGTATCCCTTTACATTTTCACACTTTTTTGGGCCCTCCCTATTAAAATTGGGCTTCTTTATGCCTTATTTGGTCTTATTTTACATCCACAAGCCTAATTAAATGCATCTTTTCAAGGATAATCACAACATTTAATAAATTACCAATCATAGTTTAATGATTTTTGGATTTTATGGACTAGATTTAGTGATCTAGGACTCATACACCACCTTTGGCATATGGGTCTCACCTAAGTTTTGGGGCTTGGTCCTGAATTTGGCATAGAACTTAACATTTCTTGAAATTTGTGTCCCAAGCATAGCCTATTGGGACTCATATACCCAAACTAGCATATGATTCCCACTTAGCTTAGACCTATTTTGAATTTAATTCTTGGTATGACTTTATTCTCCTAGATTTGATTTCAGCTTGTAGTGTTGTAATTTTGGGAAATTTGTCATAAACAGGTATAAATACTAGGTTCTTTCACATAATTCCACCTAATATTTTCAAGAGATCATTCTTATAGAAATTTTATGAGATCAAGAGCATTCAAGAGTTATTATCAAGAATTTTTGAGTATTATTCAAGATTCAAGCATCATGTCAATGTCATCATGCATCATGTTTGTTTTTGAGATAACATTTGTGATGTAGGTTCTTATGTTTCAAGCAAGCATTCAAGTCAAGATCTACAACATACAATCAAAGGTCAATATCTACATTCATTCTAGCCACTACTTACAAGATCTCAAATTTTATTCCAATGGTTTTTTGAGTTTCAACATAGTTTATTTTTTCATTCATCATTCCTTCATTCTATTTAATTTCATTTTAAAGTTTCATTACCAACACTAGATTTGACCAACGAAAACCCCTATCCACTAACAAAACAATGATTTTTCCTTTGTTTGATGTGTGATTTGTAGATCTAGGTGGTTTAGATTGAAGATCCATTGAAGAGCAAGATTGGAGAATTTTTTTTTAGTTATCAAACTTTTCAAGTAAAAGTTGTCATCTACATTGCAAGATCATGGAAAGTCACCTACAGATTGTAATTTAGTGTTTCAAACTTGTATATTTGATAGGAGAGAAGCTATATGAGACCACTAGAGGATATACAATTTTTAGATCAACCCTAATACTAAGTCTAAATCGCCACTTGTGGTCTATGAGTACCATTATACTAGATTTCAAGCATTTTTTGTAGATCCTAGTTTAGTAGTTTCAAGATTCCATATTTAGCCTAAAACCCTTAACTGGGACTAAATCACCAGTAATAGCATATGAATCCCAGTGTGCTTCAAAATTTGTATTTTCAAGATTTTAGACCTTGTTGTGAACCTCTTCTACTTTCCAGGTACGCCTCTATTTATTTCCTGTTTGTTATCCTGATTTGAGTTCATTTTGTAGGTCATATCTTTAGGTTTTTCATATCATTTATATTTCTTATACTTCCAAGCCATTTCTTGGTAATGAACCCCCTTATTGTCTTTAATCACACTCTAGGACACCTTATTATAGATCTCTTTCCCTCATTCCATACCTATATTGAGATCTCTAAGGTTTCCTTGAATGAAACTTGGAGGAAATAAGTCGAAAGGTCTTAAAACCATAACCTTTGTGTCCCATCTCCTAAATGCTAGGTCACCCTATGTTCACCTCTTTCATTTTGGTGAAACTAGCCTTTAGAACACCTTATTTTTTTATTTGGAATGCATCATAGTCCTATATCTAGATTACACTAACTTTGCATTAGGTTTTGCATTAGTTAATTTGCATCTCGGGTTTCTAAATCTTACATTAGTGAAACTGCATATAGGTTGCATTATTACATCTTGCATCATTGAAATTCACTTGAAATATATAATTTCACTTACTCTAGACATAATTCAAACTAGAAAATCTAAAATTCACTCATAATTTGGTGAAATTAGTGTCAAAACCCTAATTTGGGACACATACACCCCTTTAGGTGATTTAGTCCCAGTGTAGGTTGTTTTACCTAATTTTTGGATATTTTGTGTTAAATTTTTATTAGCATTTGAATCCTTGAATAAAATTGATTAGGACTCATACACCCCTCTAGGTGATTTAGTCTCATATTAGATCTAAATCTACATTTTATAGCATTAAAAAATCTATTTTTTTGTTTCAGTTGACTATTATTACTTTACTATTTCAGCTTGCAGAGTTTCTGTTTCATTCATTTCATTGCATCTTGCTTAATTTGGTTTATTTCATGCATTTCTTAAAATTGCATTTATAAATTTCATTTGAGGTTATTACATTGCATTTCATCATGGATATGTGCTTTGGTAAGTTGTGGATGTCCTTGAAATCATTAGTGGATGTGTCAAGCTATGCTTTTGGAAATGAGTTGAATGAAATTTAACTCACTTATGCTCACTCAACTCCTATTACACGTCCTCCTCATGATGTTGACATCATTGGATAAGATGATAATAGTATGAACAACTTCATATACTATCGCCTTAACAACCTTGAGACAAATTTATTATTTTATCCTTCTATGAAATAACCAACAACTCTTGAGATGTTTGGTCTTTTACATGTCTCAAAACTAAGATACAGGTTGAACATAAGATTCCTACAATCGGTGATCCTAGTTCCTCTAATCAAATGCATCAATCCTATTTAAACAAAGTGACCAACACTCCTATCAACCTAGAAGAGACATATGGAAAAGGATTCACAATCTTAAGCAAACAAGGATGTGATACAACAAGCGAGCATGAAATTGATCAACTCTTAGAGAAAATACAAACTGAAGACACTAAAGGGTTAGGATATCAAGATCCTCCTCCTGACATAAGTATCATCCTTCCTAAAGAACAACCAATTCCTCATGATGATGATAAAGAAGACAAGGTCATTTTAGGTCCTCCTTCTCTATATCCACCTAAAGAAATTGGTGAATCTAGCAAGCAACAAAAGCCTTACAAACTAAAGAAACTACAATTCCCTTGTATGCCATCTAAAATGGAAAGAATTTTACACATAATTCTAAGACAAGGACATTATATTACCACCCATGTGAGAAAATAGATTCCAAAATCCTAAGAGCACAAAAACATCACATGGTAAATATCATAGAATTTTTGGACATAGTACTTATGAGTGTCATGCTTTAAAACAAATATTTAAAAAGTTTGATATCATAGAAATAATCCCTTAAAGCATGTCCTTTTTCTCCTTTCCATTTAATAGTTTTAGGATCACAACATTCTCACTATTACATGCTTTACCACCATTACCAATCATTTCAAAATGCAAGGAGCTTTTTCTCATCACCTATCTTGGATCATTCTTGTCTTGCACACAATTGGGGCAAGAATTAGATAGCATTGTCCTAGTAGTGCATTGTTCATTGTATCTTTGGATAGTACAAGATTGGGATGCAAATGACCTTCTATAGGTTGACTCACATGTGCCTTACTAGTCTTTTGATTTGTTTTCTTTTTCATGTTTCTTTATGTGATTTCATGTGCATAATGTGATCCCTCGTAATGTTCTGTCTGATGTACTACTCTCTTTGTGACATTCCTCTATATGTATCTACATTCTTCTCTATGTCATAATCATTTTTATTTTCATTTTTCTTGTGTTTTCCATTTGGGGATGATGCAAGGTGTCAAAACATTTAGGTCTCTTCCATGTTGACCCGAAATTTTTTCTTTGTTTTCTCTCTCTCTCTCTGCCATTCTTCTTGTTCCATAAGTATTTAGGGAATGAGTATAGTTGCGACCTCTATAAAAATACTATAGCAAAGAAATACTGACCCAAAATCCAAGGATCCCTTGTGTGATTTTGGGATTTCATTTTGGGGGAAACCCCTTTATACAATGTAGATTTGTTTGGAAATATATGACTTCTCATAGGGCTTTCCAAATAAGCTCTCATATCTTCTTAGAATTTATCATTTGCTACTTTAAAGTAATTTCTCATAGCATGGTGTTTAGAAATTTCATTAAATTGTGGGTATACATTGGAATTATTATTTTACATTTTATTACAACTCATGTTTCATTGTGTAGTCTTCTTACTTCATGTGATGTGTCTTTCACTTTTTTGTGACATTGGACATGATGTCCCTAAAGAGCATGATCTTTCTTAGCATATTATATTCCTCTTAGTGGCTTGATGTGACATACTACATTCCCTAAGTTGTGAATATTCTATTCTTAGATTTGTCCTCTTTTGGAGATAGTAGGCACAATGTTCCCTAAGTTAAGACATTACATGAACTAGGAAAAACTTATTTCAATGCACTTTACGCTATTTTACAATATCTGTTTATATGGCCACCTTGCATAACACACTTTGCTTACTGGTGGTGCCATCTTGTTTATTCATGGGTGTCAAGAATGCAAAGTTTTTCTTGCCTCATGGATCCTATTTTCGTGGTGTGTGGTGCCTTTCAAATTTATCGGGAGGTATAGCTTTGGTATGGTTGTTTGTATGGGAGCCAAACTTAGGCGTGACTTTACCATAGCCACTCACTTGTCTATGTGAGTGCATACCAGCCATGTCCGTATGTCTCTCATTCTGGGCTCACCTAGTGGATGACATGAGGTTCCACTAGCCCTTATGAGCATGTGTTGGTTTTCATAGTGGACATTGTTTTCCACTTGGACATTTTTGGACAAAAAACTTAGATCTGATCCACAACATGCAAGACAAATGGTTGAAGCTTGATCCACCCCTTTCGTTTTTTCTTTCTTTCTCTTTTTCTTTGGTATTTTATGGTTTTATCTTGTTGTTGCTTCATATATAATTTATATGTGTGTTCTTTTTTTCCTATGTTGGTTTTCCATAAGATATTGATCTTGGAGGCTTGCACAATCCTCTTGATTGTTGTCATCCTATCTCACTAGCATTGGTACACTTGGACCCCTCTTGATGACATTTTTTCTACTTTAGTGTTAGTTTGAAGCAATTTCCTCCTCTCACTAAAGAGGAGGCCAAATGTAGTGTAGGAAAATGTATCCTTTTACATTTTCACACTTGTTTGGGTCCTCCTATACCATAGAAAAATGGATCTTCACATTTTCATGGTTATTTAGGTCTTTCTCTTATGATGCTTATTTTCATGGTTATTTGGGTCCTCCTATTTTAAAGTGTTGTAAAGTCTTGTAACAAGATTTCATGCTTTTCTAGGCTTGTCATCAAGAATTACACCTTTCTTATGCTTTATTTGGCCCCTTTATGCACTTACAAGCCATAATTAAGTGTATTTTTAAATTCAAACCCAACAAACAACATTAAAACAAACTTAATTCCCGACACCCACTTGCAAGCCTAGAGTGGGACCCATTCACCATTGGTGGCAAATGAGTCCCTCTTGGCTCAAAATTCAAAATAATTCAAATTTTCTTTTAGATTTTTATTCATTAAGATCTCATTTTGGCCTGTGAGGTTGTATTTTTAGGTAATTAGGGCATAAGTGTGTATAAATAAGTGTTTTTCTATCCATTTTAGCCACTATTCATTCAAGCATTTATCCTCACATTCAATCTCATTCATCCACTTAAACATCAAAGCATCATTCAATCAAGAAATTATTGAGTATCTTGGAGTAGCCATTGACATATCTTCTAACTTCAACAATAAGGATTTGGTGAGTTGAGGAAAATTTCATGTTGTTTATTCATCATTCCTTTCTTGTTTTTATTTTATTTCTTACTCAAGGGTTTGATCACCAAAGTGGGATTTGACCAAGGAAAATCCTTCTTCTCTAACCCTTAACCATTTTTTCCCCTCTTTGCATGTATGTTTGTAGGTATTGTAGGAAATTTTTTCAAAGAAATAGGTGTTGGAAAGTGGTAAACAAGTCATCAAAGTGATTCAAATCAACTAAACCCTAATTCAATCTTGGAGACAACATTCAACCCAATTTTTGTAGATTTGACTTTGTCAACTCGACAAGAAGACAAGTGCAGATCTGGATCCAAAAACTTGACCCTTGAATTTGTAAAGTTATTGGAGGAGGGATAATTTTCCATCAGTGGTGAATGAGTCCCAATTTTAGGCAGAAAAGTTGATTTTGTTAGAATTCAGTTCCCGACAATCAGAAACTAGTTTCAAGACATTTTACCAGTAGGAGGACTAATTCACCATCAGTGGCAAATGAGTCCCACTGGTGATCACCAGTGATTTTTTCTAGTTCCCAAAACCTTCCAAGATCAGTATTCAACTTCGAAGTACTCTGTTCAGTCTCATTCAGTTCTATTTTGTATTTTTTTGTGTTTTTAGTTCATTTCTGCATATCACACTATGTTTTCAAACATTGCATATTTCATTAGTTTTACATTCATAATAAATTAGCTTTATCAATTAGATACATTTAGATCATTGCATTTAGTCATAATTACATCATACATACCTTAGTTTGAGTGAACCACCATAGTTTTTGGGTTCTATATCTCTTGTTTTAGGTGAAAAACCCTAAGAGTGCAAAAGAAGTTCATAGAACAAAATAAAAATTGTTGGTTCACCTCCCTATTAAAATTGGGCTTCTTTATGCCTTATTTGGTCTTATTATGCATCCATATGCCTAATTAAATGCATCTTTATGAGGATAATCCTAAAATTTAATAAATGACCAATCATAATTTAATGATTTTTGGATTGTATGGACTAGGTTTAGTGATCTAGGACTCATACACAAACTTAGGTGTATCCAGGTTACACCAAATTTTTGAGGCCTAGTCCTCAATTTCAAATAAAACTTAATATTTCTTGAAATTTATGTCCCAAGCTTAGCCTACTAGGACCCATATGCTCCAATTGGCATATGACTCTCACTTACCTTGTACCTATTTTGAATTCAATTCTTAGTGGGATTTTATTCTCCTAGATTTGATGTCAGCTTGTAGTGTTGTAATTTCGGTGAATTTGGCACAAACAAGTATAAATGCAAGGTTATTATACATAATTCTATCCAAGATTTTCAAGAGAGTATTCTTATAGAAATTTTATGAAATAAAGAGCATTCAAGAGCATTTGAGAGTGATTACCAAGCATTTTGGAGCATTATTCAATATTCAAGCATCATGTCAAAGTCATCATGCATCATGTTTTTTTTTTAGCTAAAATTTATGATGTAGGTTCTTATGATTCAAGCAAGCATTCAAGTCAAGATCTACAACATACAATTAAGAGTCAAGGTCAACATTCATGATAGGCACTACATACAAGATTGCAACCTTTATTCCAAGGGTTTGTTGAGTTGCAACATAACTTATTTGTTTATTCATCATTCCTTTGAATTCTATTTGATTTCATTTCAAGGTTTGATTACCAAAATGGGGTTTGACCAAGAGAAACCCCTATCCACTAGGAAAACAATACTTTTCCCTCTCTTTGATGTGTGAATTTCAAATCTAGAAGGTTTAGGTTGAAGATCCATTGAAGAGAAAGATTGGAGAAAAGTTGTCAAGTTGTCAAAGTTGTCATCTACATTGTAAGATCATGAAATTTCACCTACAGGTTGCAATTCAATGTTTCAAACTTGGAGATTTGATAGGAGAGAAGCTATATCAGAATTTTAGACCAACCCTCATACTAGGACTAAATCACCACTTGTTGCATATGAGTCCCAGTATACCAAATTTCAAGCATTTTTTTTAGATCTTGGTTCAATAGTTTCAAGATTTTGAATTTGACTCAAAACCATAAAATGAGACTAAATATCCCCTACTAGTGTATGAGTCCCAGTGTCCTTCAAAAGTAATATTTTTAGTATTGCAGACTTTGTTTTGAGACTCTTTTGCTTTCTAGGTACACCTCCATTTATTTCTAGTTTGTTATCCTGATTTGAGTTCATTTTCTAGGTCATATCATTAGGTTTTGCATGTCATTTACATTTCTTATCTTTCGCATCCCTTTCTTGGTGGTGAACCCCCTTATTATCTTTAATCACATCCTAGGGCACCTTATTGCATATCCCTTTCCCTCATTCCATCCCTATATTTAGATATCTATGGTTTCCTTGAATGAAACTTGGAGGAAATAGGTGGAAAGGTCCTAAAACCTTAACCTTTGCGTTCCATCTCCTAAACAGTGGGGCACCCTATGTTCACCTCATTTCAATGCTTATGTTGGTCTTCCATAGGATCTTGGTCCTAGCAGCTTGGTGACCTCATTGATATTTGTCATCCTATCTCACTAACATTTGTACACTTGGACCCCCTCTTGAGACATATTTTTCTACTTTAGTGTGAGTTTGTGCTTGTGCTCATCCTCTCACTAAAGTGGGGGCTAAATATAGTGTAGAAAAATGTATCCCTTTACATTTTCTCACTTGTTTGGGCCTTCCTAGTTTAAACTAGATTTAGTAATGCCTTAATCTAGTGTTGTAAAATGTATTTATTGACACTTTCACACTTATTTAGGGTTCCCTTCATTAATTGAGCTTAATTTTACCTTAATAATCCCTATAATTTTACATTTATAATCCCTATAATTCATCTTGTAATGTTTGAACTTCGGGAAATTAAGGATTAATGTCTATAAATACAATCAAGTCTAAAAAGAAAAATTCTAGCAAGAGGTGAAATTAACAAGAGCCAAGATTATTGAAGAGTATATTTATTAAGGATTTATTGCAGCATTCAAGATCCCAAGCATCATGTCAAAGTTACGTTTAATCATGCATGTTTTTGGAGTAACATTGTGATATAGGTTTCAAGCATTCAAGTCAAAGATTCAAAGCAAGATTCAAGTATCAAGATCCACATTCATTGAAGTCATTTCATGCAAGATCCACCTTAATATTTTAGTCTTTTCAAGGATTATTCAATGCTTTGGTGAGTTGCAACATTGAGTTGTTCATTCATCATTGCATTCATGTTATTTCATTTCATTTCAAGGTTTAATTACCAAAATAGGGTTTGAGAAAGGAAAATATCCATTCAACTAAAAAAAAAATTCCCTCTCTCTTTGTGTGTTTTAAATTTGGAGGTTCATAGGTTGAATAAATGTTGAAGATCTCAAAGTTGTGAATTTACAAACTTGCATGTGTTGTCACCTTTGTTGTCATCTCACAGAAACATAGAGCCTAAATTTATTTTTGACTTCCCGACTATGAAACTTGAAGAATATGGAAGTGTAGACATATGATTAGAGGACCTAGAAACCAATTTTAAAAATATCAATAAGGACCCATTCGCCAATAGGTGAAGAAGTCCCTAGAAAACTTCCAAAAATAATGTTTTTTGAGAGGTACACAATATGTTCTATTCCTGGATTTGCAAGATTTTTTTTGTTTCTGATAGTTCTATGTTCCATATATCAAATTCAACTTTCACATTTCATTAATGAGTGCATTTGGTATTTTTAATCATTCTCCCAAAACCCTTGTTCAGTTATTTTTGTCAAAAAGTTATCTCATGACACTTTACAACCAATAGGGAGACTTTGCAACTATTTTTGAGATAAGCTTTAAGTGTCCTCCACTCATCTAATTTGCATGAAATAAATAATTTCTATTAGCTCTATGTTTAATCTACTTATATCTGGTCTTAGGGTATGTTCAGGATCATCATGGAAAAATTAGGCCCTTAAGTGGCAAAAAATTCACAAAAAAAAGAGTTAGGCAGCTTGACGTAAAAATTTGAATAATTTATCTATATTATTTCAAAAATAAGTAAGAATAGAATTTGTAGCAAATTGAATGTAGTTTCTAAAATACTAGGTTTATTTTTATTAAAACAAAATCTATTTGGTGAAAATTTGAAATTTCAATGCAATAGTACTTAAATTTCAAAATAAGAAGTAGGTGTCTATCCACCACCCTAACCACAATAAAATGATAATATTTCTTTATAATATTTTAGATATAAGTAGAGGAATCATGTCTCGATGTGATGCATATTTTTGTAATTTTTTCCAAGTAAATAATTAATTATGATTTTTTATTACAACTTTTAAAAATATAAAACTAGATCTAACCACCTTAACGTCAAAACTTCATGAAATTCAATTCTTTTTTAATCCTCTAGTATAAAAAGCACATAATGTGACACATGTTTCAGATTCAAAAAATGTGATACTGTTTAAAAGCTATAAATGTTTTTCAATTAGCCTATAAATCAAGACTTTAGTTGTAGTTCAAATAGAAAATGAATAATAATTATTTATTAAATTCAAAGTAAAGCATAATTTATATTGGTGGAAAGCTGAGAATATCCTTAAAAAATCCTTTTTATTTCATTAATTTTGGGTAAAAAAAAGTCATTAGCCACATACCCTACAAATACCCATCATATTGCCACTTTTTGGCCCATCATGATCCTGCACACACTCCTTACATTTTAATTCTGAGTTGATTTTTTATTTTAATTTCATCTCCCAAAAGCATTGTTTATTCCACACACACAAATAAAGGAAATTTATAGATTCCTAAAAGGATTCACTCAAGGTTTGAACATGGATTTAAACTTGAGGGGTCTCATTTCCTGAATGAAATAGAAAATTAGGTAGGCTCATTCACCCCATTTTCCCTTTCCATTTATAGTAAGTTTGGTGAAACATTCAAAATTTAGTGTAAAATCCTATTTTGATTGAACCCTAACCTATTTTTCTATGTTTTAGATTTGTACCCCTATTTGACATTATATTGTCCTAACTTAGATCAAGCTCAAATAATTTTTTCCTTAAAATATGAAATTAAAATAATTCTTTTATCTAATATTAATTGTAACTTTTCTTTTTGGTGTTGGGGGAATGGGATATTGTGAAAGCTTTTCCATGGAACATTGGATTTGAAATGTGAATTATTGTTTACTACATAATTATTGAACTTTGATCCCCAAAGTACTTTTAGATAATCTTGAGCCTCTTACAAGCCATGAACTAAAGATAAAGGAGGATTCCCATTCCATGAATCCTCCTAAAAATTTACCATTTCTCCAATATTGATATTCCATGGTAGAAAAGGGAAGAGTACCTCTCAGCACATGATAATGAAATTGCACATTTTTTAACCTTCTAATGGGTTTTCTAGAGAAGATTTTTTCTTGGGCTACCGAATCAAAGTATTTAGCTCTCATGATTTGGCTCCATTTTGATGAATTATATACATAGAGCTTCCACGGTAGCTTTGCACCTAATGCTAGATTTATCAGTTATAAGTTTTGTATTCCATCACCTTGAAAAACATTATCTTTTCCTAGTTTTTCTGAGGAAACTAAAGGTACTTTCTTGGAATTGTCTAAATTTCCTTTCCACAAAAATTACCTAGTCACTTTAACAATGTTCTCATGAACCCCTCTTGGTATTTTAAGTACTGATAAGAAGTAATTTGGAATGGTAGATAAGTGTCTTCTAATCATAGTAAATCTCCCTTCTAGTCACAACCATCTGCCCCTCCAAGATGCTACTCTACTTTGAATAACAATCAAAATATTACTCCAAAAGGAGGCTTTTTGAGCCACTACAAAGAAAGGAATACCCAAATAGTTGCAAAGTAGATTATTCTATTCAAATTCTAAGATAGGTAGGATGCATCCAATTACTAGAGGGATAGTCTTCTAAAAAAATATTTTTTATTTCCTCAGATTGATCATTTTTCCCAAAATTAGAAAGTAGTTGTCAATCACATAGTTAAGGCTTTTAGCTTCCTACACCATGGGATGACCATATAGTAATGTATGATCTATAAATAAGGAATTTGTGGAAGAGATGTTTGATCTTGGTATTTTGATGTCATACCACTTATTTGATGCATGGAAAGTTGAAATTGTCCTTCTTAGACCTTCTACCATTAGAATGAAGAGGAAAGGAGAAAGAGGGTCCCCTTACCTTACTCCTTGAGAACTAGAGAAGAAACCAGTCAGAGATATAGTTATGAGGACTAGAAACTTAGTTGATTTGAGATAGGAAAAAAACAATTTGTGCCATTTTCTAGTAAAACCAACACTTGCAAAGCCTTTAATAAGAAATCCCAATTTACTTTATCATAGGCCTTCATCAAATCTAATTTTATGATCATAGCCAAAATTTTATCTTCTTGAATTGAATGCAAGATTTCATGAGCTATTATTGCCCCTCAAGCTATATCTTTTCTTAGAACAAAACCTCCTTGTTACTCCAAAATTATTCCTGGAATGAGTTTGGCAAGCCTTAAAGTAATATCTTTTGAAAATATCTTATAGATGGTGTTATAGAGGGATATAGGTCTAAACTCTACAAATGATGAAGGAGAATTATTTTTGGGGATAAGGGAAATATGAGCAGTATTGAGCTCTTTTCTTATCATACTATTTCTATGGGATTTTTCTAATGCCAACTAGAGATATCTTCCCACAAAATCTTAGCATTTATGATAAAATAATGTAGTGAAATCATCCAAACCTAGAGCTTTATCTAGGGAAAGTGCAAAGAATGCAATTTTAACTTCATCCAAGGTGAATGGAGCTAAGAGAAACTTGTCATCATGACTAAGTACCCTTGGAATGAAGTTCAAAAATTCCTATTATTTTCCAAGAAAATTAGGATCTTGATTCACCGATTTAGTGAGGATGGAAAAGAATAGAATGAATTCATTTTGAATCTCGAGCTCATATTTTAATAGCTCTATTGGATCTCAAAAATTCAAGATACAAATCCTAAGAGGATGCTAGGCTCTATGATCAAACTTGTAACATTTTTGAACCAATGGATGGAGTTGACCTGTATGGTTGATGACTCCCTGCACTTCAGGCTCTGCTAAACCTAGGTGGGTGGACCTTAATATCTGAAGTAGATTGTGTGAATTATTTGTATTTAAGGACCTATCCATAGTGGCACAAAGTGTGGGACAAATGATGACTTTTTAACTAATCCTACTTCTAGTGTGATAATTGGAAATTTAGAATATGAAAGTGGATAAGTAAGGAATAAATGAAATGTGAAGTGGACCAGTGCCTTTTTGGGTGAGTGGAGTCAAAGAATTTTTATAATAGGTGACTATTATTGGTTACATTTCTAGTTGTTTGGAATTTATATTTGTTTATACTTTGTATAAATGTGCAAGAATGTGATTGATAGACTCTACTTATTTATCCAATTGATCCTATCAGGGTACTGTGATCTATCAAAAGGATTTTAATCCTTCCTTGAAGGAACCAATTAAAAGAATCACACAATGACAACAAATTTTTATTGACCAATGAAGTATATATCCTCAATTTGAATAGCAAGATAATATCAAGTTGGAGACAGTGTAACAATCTTATCAATTATAGGGCTCTTATTGATCCAAATGTTACTTCCAAGTTAATGTAATCAATTAAAAGGATTTTAATTCTTTAATGGAAACCAATTAACTTGATTACATAATAACAACAAATGTTTCTTGATGAAACTAAATATCAACTTGGATACACAAATTCAAATAATAGAGAAATAACAATGTGGAGACAACCAGATAATTGTTCAAATCAACAAACAACAGATACCAATATGGAGTCACATAGAATCTAAAGAACTTCTATTGATTTCTTCCAAAGTTCATGCATGCATCATGGTCCATTGCAGTATAGTCTACATGATAAACATTATGAAAGTAATTTTTGTATATCGATCTATTCTCTCTTTTCACTCTGTATTCTCTCTTTTCGCTCTTGTTATCTAATCATCACATTTCCAACTTATATATCAATATATTGAAGAGGGTATACTTGTTCATTAATGTCTTTTGGAATTTTAACAACACTTAAAACTTTAAAAATTAAGCTCTAATGAGCCACAAACAATTTTGTGTAATATGATTTAAATATTCGTCACTCAATTGTGTATCAACATCCTCTTCAACAATCTCCATAATGACCATCTTCTCTAGATGCTCAAAGGCCTCTTTCAGTACTAAATCTTCATTCTTAGCTGCTTCCAAGCCTCCCTGTAGTATTATTCTACACTCTTTCATCCATTCACTCTGATTTTTCAGTTCTCCATCATCTTTGAACAATGCAGGGACACCCTCTTTTGAAGCATCAATAAACTCATTGGCATCTACTTGAAGCTCCTTAAAATAGTTATTGTGCTTCCCTATGAGATCTTCAGCAGTTGTAATGGCTCTAGTATTAGAATTATTTCTCTTTTGTATCTCTTGGATTTTTTCTTGAAGCTTGTCATTTATAATTTTATGTTCTTGACTAGTAGTGTAACTCTTGGAGTGGGTTTTGCAGAACTTGTCCATCCAAATCATTAGGTTAGTGTGCCTCTTTTTGAATATTGCATAAAGTGTGTCAAATCTAGCCTTGTTCACTTGATTGTGTATTTTCTAATTACTCATCTATACTTTTTCACATTTGTCCTTTGATTGGGAACCTTATCCTTGAGTTTAAATTTTACTGGATCCCTTGAATGTATCTTTGACCATGTATCTTAGAAAATAATTTTCTTTGAGCATCCTCTCATTGTTCATCTTGTACATATGTCATTCTTTGATAAACATTTGAATTTGAGCCTTGTTCAATTTGGCTACATTTATTCCAATATCACTTGTGACCACAAGATCAGTTTCACCTACTTTTAATGTCATCACATGACCAAATTCCTTCTCTCTATCAATAGTCACATAATTTTTATGTGGGGGGTATAGAGCCCAAATCATAAGAGAGTTCTCATCAGGGTTATATCTTGACCCAGTGTATACCTCTAATACCCCTTCTAGACTAAGCTTGTTTTTGGAACCATCATTATGTAAAAATCTATAAAAAATAAGAGAAGAATTTAAATCCAAACCAGGAAATATCATCACACCAAACTCCTCTAATAACTTTCTTCCTTTCTCTGGATTCATTTTCTTCATCTCATTCTCCACATTCACTTTCAAGGTGTTTAGTAACTGGCCTTCATTGTTGGGTGTGATGTCTGTAACTAATTCCCTTATTGTTTTTCCCTTTTGTTTGTACAAAACTAATTTAAATTTAGAAGATTTAATGAACTAGTCATATAAGACAAAAGATTTTTAAGCCAATTGCCTAGTATCTACATCAAATGATTCCCCAAATTCCTGTACTCTGTTGTGAGGCTGATACTCCTCAATCCTTAACTTGGGGATCTTATTATGTTGGCTTTGGGGTTCATTTTCAACAAATGATTCCTCGCTACCAAAGGATAACATTTTTTCTTCTTGTATCTCCTTCATCTTTTGTTCATTTTCTCTATTGTAGTTATCAATTGCCAATTCAACTTAAGCTTCTTCCATTTTCCTAATAATATCATCATGAGGATATGGTATGTGAACATATCCACCTAAATTCTATTTTTTCCTTTCAAAATCAATTAAACCTTCAAGGTCAAATCCCTTCCTTGGTGCAGCCTTCTTTACATTGAAATGTGACGGTTTGTCTAAAATAAGATCATATCCTTCTTTTTAAACCATAGTGAAATCTCTAAAATGCAATGTACTAGGCATGAATTAATTTTTTTCATATATACTCAAGTTCATAACATTGGAATAATCCATTTTCCTGAAAATCTCTAGATATGCAATCCTATCTGGCATAATTTTTTGGTAATAGGAAAGGTGTGTCTTCAAAACCATAAACTCTGATCATTGTGGAATCAATATAACAATACTAGTCACCCCAATTATGGCCTAAAGTTGGTGGTCCATTGAAATACTTGGGCCATAAGAATCTTTTGATCTCATCAGACAATGAATAATCACAAGGATGATTATAAAACCTAAACAATGTCTTGACAGTATTCTTCAAAATAAATATAACTAGAATTGATAATCTATTATCACAATTGGACATCCACAATTACACTAGTAATGGTTGATACTCCTTATCCAACTGTGTGATTCTCAATTCCTTTGGCCACATTCCTAACTCCTTTCCAGAGAACTATATCATGTGCATGAGAAGGGAATAATGTTTAAAGTGCATTGTGGGAGATCCATTCTTGATGGCAATTAGTCTTGAGTTAATCCCTCTAGAAATGTGTCAAGCATAATAAAAAGGTCTTGAATTGTGGCATTTTATGTCTATAGAAATCACCATTGGCCCTATAGACATGAATTTAGAGGCCTCTTTTCCCATTATTTGTCCTACTGAGAAGTAAGTATGTTTTAGGTAGGACTCAAACAAATCAAAATGAAAGGGAGGTTCATCACTATCTTCAAGTGGAACTAGGTCTCTATCTTTCCTAGGCTTCTGTAATGGTAACCTCCATCCTTTGTAAGTATTATCCATTCTCTAGTTCTCCTCCAAATTCTCATGCACTATAGGTTGATCACATGTGTCATCTAGGTTGAAAACTTCACCAAGTACAGTTTTGGATATGTTTAAAAGGCTCCCCTTGAGGGTTGCAAATGGATTTAAGGTCTGGGTTATAGTTTTTGGCCAAATTTTTTATGAGCTCTACATTCACAAAGATTTTGGGAACAACCAACTTTTCCAAGTTGAAATTCCAAGGGTTGCATGCTGGTTCAAACTTACTTATTCAACAATAATGAAACATGAACAATTCATATCCCCTAATGGGAGTCCACACATCACCTATATGCTTGAATTTTTCTTCTATTCTTTCTACATTATCCCTTAATTATGCAAAACTTCTGGCTTTTGGCGCTAAACTAGGCAATTGATCAATGAGGTCTTGGTTTAATTTACATTCTTTTGTTTTCAACTCTGACCCTGTTTCAATTTTTTTTTTCTTACTTTTGGACTAGTTACTTTCACCTTGTTGCTTCCTACTTTTTTTTTGTAGAACTTGAACTTTCCATTAAAATTCTCTACAAGGTGGTATAATTGAACTATAATTTATCAATTGTAGCGAAGCTTCATATGCTTACTTGTGTATTTTTGGGTGTATTGAATTTCTCTTGACTTTCGTTTGATCTCTCATCCTTCTCGTTGCAACTTCTAAAAATTCTTTTGGTTCAATCTCTTTTCAATCAGAAAATGTTTACATAAGGTTCATTCATGCGGCCATTAATGTCTACCACTAGAAATGAATGCAATAGGGGTTTTTAATTTCAAAATGTTAGAGTTGTACAAGAAGATTGCATCGATGAAACCCCTTTAGTCTTAGGCCAATCTATGTGTTTTATTTGGTGTCATCCTTGTTTATATGTTCATAACAGATCACTAAGACATAACTGAATTTCCCTTCAATGTGAAGTGTCCCTTTGATTCTCATATTTAGTCAGGAAGACCACCTAATAATCTTACCAATATTGTACAACTTCCCTTTCTCTTGCTTTTCAACTTTTATTATTTCAGGGAGAAAATTATAAAGTTTTCCCAATATCAAGGTAGTCTGGACCATTAGAAATCCCTTTGATCATCACCTAACATCTTTCCAACAAATTGTGATCATTCCATGTTACCATTGGGCTAACATATACCATCGCTAAGAGAATAAAGTTCCCTTTTTATGTATTTGGTCTCCCCGATGTATATCCTCTACCTCTTCATTCATTTGGATAAGTCGGCGAGACTTTCCCTGAAAACCTCCCTCATCAACATGACCCATATGGTTGGTTAGATCTTAGGGACTTACTCCAATTGTACATGTCTCCCCAATACAACTATTCTCTAGTTTTATTGGCGAAAGTATATATGTTTCTTCCCAATGAGATCTCCATTGGCATGACACATGAGCTCAGTATGATTTGAATTTTTCCCTCGACCAGCCTACTTTTATGGATAAGTTTTCATCGTTGAAATGTTATGTGTTGTCTTCACAATTATGTACACATGTTATCTTCAAGTTATTTGATCATTGTAACTTGATTCACCTCTTCCTGATATGCAAAAAAATATTCAAATGAAGGGCCACAACTTGTTGATCAGAAAGACATGCACATGATCTTCCTGATAAGGATCAATTTTTCTTATAGCTTTCACTTAACTATGATCAGGGGGATTCTTATGTGTCAAAGGCCATATTAATGGGATCATGGGTTATGAGATGGATCTAGTCACATGAATTTCTGCACCTTATGAAATCAAATGCAAAAAATAATGAATAAAATTTTAGTCCTAATAGTGGCTCTAACTGGGGATGTATACCCCTTGTGGGTATAGCAAGAATCTAGGTCTCTAGGGAAGCAGGCCAAATATTTTATTCATCTGGTATGGAAATGGAAGTGAATTTAGGAATGGTGGGAAATGGAGGTAGAGTGGAATCCTATACTACTGTGCATGGAAAATAATTAATTTAAGAGGTTTCTCAAGAATTGTCCATGCAATGGCAATTCTGAACCTTCTCCTAAACTAATGTACATGGAAGAAATGTTTCAGGAATTTTCCATGCACTAGAAGTTTTTGTTCTTCTCTTGTCATGTTCTAGAGGTAATATGAATCTTCACCAGCCTTGCCAACAATAACAAATAGTCCTGACCATAGAGCTTCAATTTTCCCATTTTTCCCTTTTTCCTAACTCCTAGCATTCCACATGAGAACTATGTCATTTAATTCAATTTTTTTGTTTTTATCCCTCTTTTTCATATAAGTATTTCATCAGTAATTGCTTCTTCTTATTGTATTGTTGAGCTTGGTTCCTGACCTCATCAAGTTCCATTAATTCTTCCATCCTCTCCTCCATAGGTTCAAGAATGTCTAAATCCTCTTGCAATATGAACTTACATAATGGTAATAGGTTATGCAAAGGGAGCCTAGCTTGAGTCCCATACACAATTTCAAAAGGCAATTTTCTGATGGCTTTCTTTATAGTGATTCTATCTTCCCATAAGGCTAGTCTCAACTTGGAATCCTAGGCCTTTTTGTTATTATCCAACATTCCTTTTATGTTCTTTAGGATTCTCTTGTTGCTGGATTTAGCTTGACCATTTTCCTATGGATGATATGGTGAAGAATATGAAATTACTATACCATTGAATTGGAAAAATCCCTTGAATTCATCTGATTTGAAGCACATTCCATTATCAGTTATAATTCTTACTGGCACTCTGAATCTGGTGATGATATTTTCCAATAAAATTTTTGTTACAACCTTACTAGTTGCTTGTTTGGTAGGTATAGTCTCCACCCATTTTATAAAGTAGTATGTGGCTACTAGTATCCATCTACATCCTCCACTAGATTTTTCTACAATCTCTCCTATGAAATCAACTCCCCATTTGTGGAATGGAGCCTCAACTTGCAAAGGTCTTAAAGGAAATTCCCCTTGATAATTCAATTTCCCAAAAAAATTCTAAAATGTTTCACATTTCCTAGTATAATCATAGGCATCACTTAAAATCCTAGGCCAATAGTAACCCACCCTTAACACCTTATGTGCAGTAGTCTTTGTTGATAAATTCCCTGCACATATTCCTTCATGCATTTCCTTTAAAACATGGCTTGCTTGATTTTCATCTAGGCAAAACGACAGAATACCATCCCTATTCTTCCAATAGAGGCACCCTTTCATGAATACATACTTTGAACCATGTAGTTTAAGTGTCCTTTTATTGTTATCATTAAATCCTTCAAGTCATTTCATATGTTTAAGATAATACACAATATCGGTGTACCATGGTGTGTGCTCAATACTAGTAATCATGTTATCTTCATCATTGAAATTGCACACTTGGAAAGCTTCAATATTTGTCTCAGCCATTAATTTGGCTAGTCCTTGTCCTCTTACAAGCTTAGTGATTTAGAACTCAATGTCAAATTATTTGATTCCATTTATCCATCTGCACCTACGACCTGTTACTTTAGATTGTATAGGCACATCTTTTACTATATCATTAGGTACATAAGCTATCACTTTTTCTCCCATCAGATATGATCTAAATGCTTTGACAAATTTTACTATTGCATATTCTTATTTTTCTACAATATCATATTTTAATTCTACATTTTGGAGGGATTTAATGAAGAAGGAAATAGGTTGTTCATACCCCTCATCATGTTTTTGTAACATTACTATTGCAATTGTGTGATAGGATGCAAATGAAAAGATTTGAAAAGGCTTACTAAAATTAGGGGACTTCAACACTAGGCCTCTTTTATTTCTCTTTTGATGGATATGAATGCATCTATGGCATCAGCTGTCCAGTCAATCTTTGCACCTTTCTTGAACATCTTTGAAATTGGTTTTACTATCTTAGCAAAGTTTGATATAAATCTTCTCACAAAATTGATTTTCCCAAAGAAGGATTGGATGGCTATAACTGTCTTAGGAATGGGAATATCTATGGCTTCCACCCCTTTTAGATCAATCCTTACCCCTTCTTTGGACACTATATGCCCCAATAGTTTTCCTTTTGTGACTTCAAAGTGGCACTTTTTAGGATTTAAATAGATGTCATATTTAATGGCTTTGATGAACAAATTTTCTAGATGCTCAACATGATCCTCTGCTTTCTTTAAGTATGCAGTTAAGTCATCTTGGTATACCACCATTATTACATTAATTAGATTAGCAAAATCCACATCCATGGCTCTCTAGAAAGTTGCACCAACATTTGTGATTCCAAATGGCATTTTGACATATACATACATTTTCCATGGTGTGGTGAAGGTTGTTTTGTATTGCTTTGAATCCTTAACTTTCACCTAGTTATAACCTAAATTTTTTTCCATCATAGATAGCAGCTCACATCTTGTGACCCTCTGTAACATAGCCTCCATGTTTGGGAGTGGGTAGTTATCCTTAAGAGAAAATACATTCAAGTTTTGAAAGTCTACATAGAGCCTTATATCTCCATTTTTCTTTCTGACAAGCACTAAATTAGAGACCCAAGATGAATGTTTGATAGGATTGATGAGACCTCCTTCCCTAAGCTTCATAAGTTCCTCATGCATTTTAGGCTTTAAGGTAGGATTTATGGGTCTTTGTTTCTATCTAAAAGGTTTTGCATCTGGTTTCAATGGGATCTCATGTTAGAACAAATCTTCTCTATATGCTTTAAGATCATCATAAGACCATGCAAAGAAATGCTTATACTTCCTTAATAGTACAATCAACATCTTCCTGATTGTTGGGATTATCCTTTTCCCAATGTACACCTTTTTAGGGGCTAATTTAGTTCCAAGGTTGATTTCTTTAATGTCTTCCCTTTTTACTAGTGTTTGTTTCAAAAGGGCTCGGTCATTTCCATCAAACGCCCTCTCTAATGCAACAAGTACCTTAAGAATCTTATTAGTATTGAGATGAACAACTTCCATTCCAAATACAGTCTTCTTACCATCTACTTCTTGCAAAAATGCATTGAAATTGATCTCTTGGGGTTCATACTGATCAATGCAATGTAAGAACTTAATCAAATAAGTATCATCATTAAAAACTTGCCAACTATAAATGTTATCAGGGATTGTAGGTCTTGTTTTGAGTTCAACTTGTGAAATTCCTGCCAGAGTGACATCATCTCTCTTCAAAGCTATGTTTTCCAAGAATTCTACCATTAAATTCTTGGACCTATCTATCAATTCAATAGAAAAAGCATCAAACAATTCAATGGTGTCCCATACAACATTTTTTTATTGTTTGAGCCTTTCATTTTTTATAGCATACTTTGATCTCACTTGTGAAATAACCAACTCAAAATCTCCAAGAATAGTTAGTAGTTTAATTTTGTGTTTAAAAACCATGTTCAATCCATTCAGTAGGGCCTCATACTCTACTCTATTATTTGTACATTCAAATGTCAACAAGAATGAATATTTGAATGTTGTACCCTTAGGTGAGATGAAAACAACTCCTGCTCCATTACCCTTTCTACTGCATGCTCCATCAAAATAAATTTTCCATAGACCATACTCATTCTTGGAGACATCCCTATCAATTGGATCAGTGTTGAACAATTTAGGTTGTGAATGTTCTATTCTAAAATTTCCCAAGTCCACATCATAGAGGCAATTTATCTAATTTTGATCAACATATTCCATAATTTGGTTCACTCTTGGTTCTCTATACAATTTAACCTCTTCACCATTTATTGGTATTGTGGCATAGGATAAGTCAAATTGCACATTTCCTCCCACTGAAGTAGTCCATTTTCTTGACAAGAGCATCCCAAACTGAGGGGGTGTGTCTATTATAGTTATGTCAATAGTGTATGCTACTTGTGGATAAACAACTAACTTCACTTCGACATCCTTCATGATTCCTACCATAGGAACAAGCCTACCATCCATAACATAGCATTTACCACTATTAGTTTCCACCCGCATGCCAAGGTGTTTCATGACCCCTATTGACATGATGTTAATAGTAGCTCCTAAATCAATCATGCAATTTCTCACCAATTTGTTGTCTATGAGCAATGTGGTAAAAAATGGATCGACCTATGGAGGATTCATCAATGTATCACCTAGACAAACCTCGGGGATTTTTATATCTCCTTTCTTTCCATTACTAATCTTGGTGGTTTCTCTATTTTCCAAGTTTGTGTTTTTATTAGCTCCATTGGATATTAGTTGAATTGCACTATCTTTATATTCTTTTGTCTTCATCATTTCCAATAGTGGCATATACATCTTCACTTGATAAAATGCTTGTGTGAAATCAAATGAAGAGGTATTTTCTATTTTTAGTATCCTCCTTTGTTCCAGTGGGTCTCCTTTATTTTTTGAACTTTCTCTGTTTTATTTGTTTCATCATGTTTCTGTTTGCTTTTGTATAATTCCTTGTCTTCTTCTTTGGGAATACTCCTTTGCTCATTCTTATTGGGCTCCTTATTCTCTATCTTCTTCTTTTTTTCCTATGTTGTTTCTTTATCTCTCACAAAAAATACTCTTGGAGTGCCTTCATTTGCATTTATCATTCTATTTCTTAACCTATAGTTGCTTTTCGCTTTCTCTACTATAGTAATGGTCAACTCCTTGATTTCTTCTTTAGTTGGCCTCCTCAATTTATACTTGCTTGACTTAGGTGGTGTATAAGGAGGATGTGATTCATCATTACTTTTATTCTCCTAATAAGAGAAGACCTATTGTTCTACCATGTGAATATTGTACCTCTAGTTGTTTACATCATACTCATAGCCTTCATCTCCTGAGGATGAATATTCTTGTTCAATTGGATGATGGGTATGTGAAGTTAGATATTGTTGGTGTAATTAATTATTAATTACACATTTGCATAAGTTTACTTAGGCATTTTAATTCCTAAGTTATAGGTTTTATCCTTATCTTATCAAGCTATCTTGTTGCTCAAGATAAGATTAGGTTTAGGCATCTTTGCTTTTATAAAGCAAATCATTATCATGTAATTATTGAATTTTCAAATATATCAATTTGCACATTTCATGCAAACTTCTGATTTTTCATTTTTCTCTTATGTGGAAGGTCTATTCTAGTTTGCAAATCTGATCTTGGTTTCTAACATGGTATCAGAGCCTCGATTTGCAACCCCTTCTCAGCTTTTTTGGAGGAACACATTGCAGAGCTTGTTCAAGGTCCCTCAAGGGTTTCATTCCTTGAGCATCTTTATGCAGCATCTTGGATCAAATCGGGGTTTTCCATTGGATTCAGAGCATTGGAAAAAGTCAAAAACGGCCTTTATTTCACTTATTTTCATCACCGTTTGCCAAATCTATGAGGGTTTCAAGCACGGTGATTTTTCTGATAGATCTAGGGGTTGCCTAATTTTTGGAGCACTTTGGGCCCAAACAAACCTTGCCATTAGATTCACAACGCCCAAAAACCCCTATTTCCATATAAAGTTTGTCCAATTTGGACACAGTCGTTTGGAGAGGCAAAATTTTTTTGCCTAGGGGCTGTATGACCCCCCAGGCACAGTTTTCGAGGCTCCAAAATCAAAAAAAGTTAAAAAAAATAATAAAAAAATAAAAAATGGTGAATTTTTTAGCATGGATAGTGTATATCAATCGACCACCACTGCTCCACCAAGCGGCCACCACCACACCCCTCACCTACCACCGCCACGGGCGGTCACCGCCAATGTGCCGCCACTCAGAGTTTAGCACTTTCAGGCCTTAACTACATCTACCAAGGTCATATGGAGATTCGAGGGCTGAGATCCAGCCCCCCGCCAGTTTGAGCCCCCAGCCCTGGTCATATCAGCGACCAAGGGCTCCACTGCTGGCCCCAGCACTTCAGCTCCTTGTCCGCCCAAGCGACCAGGGGCCTTATTTTTTTAGCCCCTAAGGGCTTTTGGGGGCCAAATCAGACCTTTTTGGACAACTTTCACGGAAATGGGTGTAACTTGGGCATACGACATCCTTTTTTGCAAATGAGATATCATCGGAAAGCTATTTTCAATGCTCTACACAATGGTGTAGGTGTGATTTTCTAGTTTTACTTTTTTGGTATCTTTTTCTGCCTCGGAAGTCAGATGTTGCCTTTTTCACTCCGGGAGACATATCTTGTGACTCGCTTGTCCATTTTTCATGATTTTTGTGGCATTCGAAAGATGGTTTTGGCCCCTATGTAGATCTGAGGTCATTTATAGAATATGTTTAACTTATTTTATGCATGCATTCATTTTTTATTTCGTGTGCTAGGTTTGCATTTTTTATTATGTTTCTATAGTTTTGCATTATCTCCTTATGCAATCATTGGGTATTGTAATAAAGAACTGATATAAAGTTCCATTACGAGGGGTTCTTGCATCCATCTTTCATGTTGATGACAACTCGCATGATTTTTTCTAGTTTCCTATTGTCTCCTTCTAGCTTCTTTCTTGCTTAGCTGGACACATTGTTGGTTTGCTTCGGTTCACACTTCACATTGGGATTTTACAGTTCTTGATCTGCATTGGTTCAGATCTTTCTCATTTGAAGGACATGTTTTATGGTTAGTGTTCCAGAATCTTGATGGTACTCATCCTATGGGCATTTTTAGTTTCAGTTTGCCATTGGCTTCGAGAGACACAACTTCCAGATTTGTCATCATTATGGGTCCTTTCATCCTTCCATCTACTATTGTTATAGATCCCAGGGTTGATCCAGTATGTGTGTTTCCAGTGTTCCTTGGCATCATGTCTCCTGTTACATTTGTGATTCCATTTTTGGTTTTAGTTGTAGACAAAATTATCTTTCCTTGCTTGTCGGATATGGGGTTCCAGTGTTGCTTCATCAAAGTTTTTCTAGTGCTTCTTCGTAGTAGTTCATCTCTCTGAGGGGGGGTTTCCCACTGGGTTTTCTCTCTCTTTGCATTTGTACATGAGTACCTGATCAGGCCTTGTTGTCGGGACTCATATTTGCATAATAATCTGCTTCTCCCTAAGTTGCACTTATGGGGGGGTGTTGGTGTAATTAATTATTAATTACACTTTTGCATAAGTTTACATAGGCATATTTAATTCCTAAGTTATAGGTTTTATCCTTATCTTATCAAGCTATCTTGTTGCTCAAGATAAGATTAGGTTTAGGCATCTTTTCTTTTATAAAGCAAATTATCTCTTGTATTATTTAGTACTTTGAATATATCAATTTGCACATTTCATGCAAATTTCTGCTTTTTCGTTTTTCTCTTCTATGGAAGGTCTATTCTGTTTGCAAATCTGATCTTGGTTTCTAACAGATATATTGTATAACATTCCTCTTTATTGCCATATGTTATTTCTTCTTCTTGTATTGATTGTGCTACAACAAAATGATCTAGGGAATGAGGCATCTTGCAAACTTGACACCAAGGGTTGTTATTGACCATGTAGGCTCCTTTTTTCTTTGAGGGATTAGGGGTTTCTTTGTACTTATTCCTATCAGTTATGGGTTTCCATCTTTCCAATTTGTGTTGCATGACATATCATGTAATATTGGTCTTTCATTTCTATATGAATTCTCCTTATTCTAGCGATTGTTAGAGCTTTGGGGAACTCTAAGGTTGTCCCTCTTGCTAGTCATCCCACAACCTTTCTATTATTCTCAATGGTTAATGTTGTCTTTTGTGCTTTAGTTAAACTTCTAGGGCATCAATTTCTAAGTTCATACCCTATTTTTTGATCAAAGGCATTTAAATAGATACTCAAGGCTATTGGATCAGTCAATTTGGATCCATGTGGTATTTTATTGTACAGTTTGGAAAACCTCTAATTGAAATCATAAAATAACTCATTTTGGTATTTTTGAATACTTATCAATTCATGAAGGGAAAATTTAGGGGTACATTGATTCCTATATTGTTCTAGAAATTGATTCTAAAATTCTTCTATAGATTCAATTGAAGCATCAAGTAGACCATTGAACCAATCCCTTGCTTCTTCAGTTAGGGACATCATGAATAATCTCATGTTTACAACCTCATAATCCATTCCAATATCTTGTATAAAGGCATTGAAATTTGTGATATGTTCTTTAGTTGATATCACATTACTCCCAATAAATTTTGGAACTGTATTTCTCCAATTGTTTTCAATTGGGTATGGATATAATTGGTGCCCTATTAGATAAAGTTGTCTACATATTCTCATAGGGTTTTGTGGGTGCAATTTCAGAGGTGCTAGATTGGGGTGGTATTGGTATCCATATTGAGGCTCATGATAGACATTTTGTTGGATGTGTTGTTGAGGTTATACATTTTGATGTGGCACATGTTGATGTTGTGGGGCGTAGTACTGGCCTGGTGGTAGATAATACTGGGGAATATTGCTAGCATTTGGGAGCTGGGACCTTTATAGTGGCACATTATGTTGAGCATGTTGTCTTGGGTTATCACCAATATTATGAGGTTCTTTTGAAGTACCCAGAGCACTTATTTTTTGATATGTTCAATGTGAATTGACATTACCCACTTGTTTATGTGGAGGGACATATTTTGGTAGTTTTGGTGCTTGGATGCTTAATTGTGCCATTTATTGATCTATCTCCTGACTTTCTTGTATCATATGTTGTCTCCTTCTAAGTTGTATTTTCCATTCTAAATGTAGTTCAATCTCTTGGTTAGTCATACTATAAAAATAAACAACATGATCAATGGATCCCTCATGGTTTTCTTTTCCTTATTGTGATGACAATCTCCTATCATATTCCTCCTATCTCTGTTTGCTTTCTTCTTCCACCCATTTCTCAAACTCATTTTCCTATTGAGGGTCTAACCTGAAATTGAGAATATTATCATTTATATTGCTTCTTTCAAGTGGTGTTGAGGGATTTCCACCATCAATGTGAAGTGGAGAGTTAAATGTTGTGAAGTTCTTCTTTGATGTGTTCACATTATCCTCTAGTTTTTTGGATACTATTTCACCCTTATTTGTGTTATTTTTTCCATGAGGAGATCCATGATTATCTATCCACCTAACACTGTTCTTCTTAGGATTCTCTTGGTGCAAATATCTTCTCCCATTTATGTTGGATGATATAAAATATCTTTGGTGTCTATTTTCTATCCTTTTTGTTCAGATGTTTACTTTATCAGTCATAGAATCCTTTAAAGTTGCAACCTACTTTTCATAAGTGGGAAAAATGTTGTGTTTCTTCCCATTGGAGTGCTCACCCTTTTATGATGTTATGGAATGAATCTATGATGGAAGGCTAAGGTTCAACATTGACTTGATCCCTAGTAGAGTCGTCAATTTGTTGGATCTCACAAATGTAGGTTACAAATCCTAAGAGGATGCTAGGTTCTATGATCAGACTTGCAACATTTTTGAACCAATGAATGGAGTTGACCTATATGGTTGATCACTTCCTACACTTCAAGCTCTATTAAACCTAGGTAGGCGGACCTTAATAGCTGAAGCAAATTGTGTGACTTATTTGTATTCAAGGATCTATCCACAACAACACAAAGTTTAGGACAAATGATGACTTGTTAACTACTCTACTCTTAGTGTGATAACTAGAAATTTAGAATATGAAAGTGGATAAGTAAGGTATAAATGAAATGTGAAGTGGACCAGTGCATTTTTGGGTAAGAAGAGTCAATGAATCTTTATGATAGGTGACTATTATTGGTTACAGTTATAGGTTTTTGGAACTTATATTTGTTTATACTTTGTATAAATGTGCAAGAATGTGATTGACAGACTCTACTTATTGATGCAATCGATCCTATCAAGTTACTATGATTTATCAAAAGGGTTTTAATCCTTCCTTGAAGGAACCAATTAAAAGAATCACACAATGACAAAAAATGTGTATTGACAAATGAAGTATATCATCAATTTGAATAACAAGATAATATGAAGTTGGAGATAGTATGACAATCTTATCAATTATAGAGATCTTCTTACTGATCCAAATGTTACTTCTAAGTTACTGTAATAAATTAAAAGGATTTTCATTCTTTAATGGAAACCAATTAACTTGATTACACAATAACAACAAATGTGTCTTGACGAAACTGAATATCAACTTGGATACATAAATTCAAATAATAGAGAAATAACAATGTGGAGACAACCATATAATTGTTAAAATCAATAAACAATAGATACCAATATGTATTCACAAAAAAATTAAAGATCTTGTATTTATTTCTTCCAGAATTCATGCATGCATCATGGTCCATTATAATATAGTCTACATGATAAACATTATGAAAGTTTTTTTTGTGTATCCATCTATTCTCTCTTTTCACTCTTGCTATCTAATTACCACATGTCCAACTTATATATCAATATCTTGAAGAGGGTATGCATGTTCATTAGTGTCTTTTGGAATTTGAACAACATTTAAAAAATTAACAATTAATCTCTAATGAGCCACAAATGAATTTTTGTAATATGATCTAAATATTCCTAACTCAAGTATGTATTAGCATCCTCTGCAACATTCCTCCCAACAATCTCAATAATGACCATATTCTCCAGATGCTCACAAGCCTCTTCTAGTGTTGAATCTTCATTCTTAGTTGCTTCCAAGGCTCCCTCTAGTATTAGTATATACTCTTTCATCCATTCACTTTGATTTTTCAGTTCTCCATCATCTTTGAACAATGCAGGAACACCCTCTTTTGAAGCATCAATAAAATTCTTGGCATTTGCTTCAAGCTCCTTATAATAGTTATTGTACTTTTATATTAGATCTTCAAAAACTATAATGGATCTAGTATCATAAGTATTTCTCTTTTGTATCTCTTGGAGTTTATCTTGAAGCTTGTCATTTATCATTTTATGTTCTTGAATGGCAGTGTAACTCTTGGAGTGGGTTAACCAAAAATTTTCCATCCAAATCATCAAGTTAGTGTGCCTCTTTTGGAATATTGCAGAAAGTGTGTCAAATTTGGCCTTGTTCACTTGATTGTGTATTTGATGATTACTCATTTGTACTTCTTCATGCTTGTCCTTTGATTGGGAACCTTTTCCCTAAGTTAAAATTTTAGTAGATCCCTTGAGTGTATCTTTGACCATGTCTCTTAGAAAATAATTTTCTTTGAGCATCCTCTCATTGTTCATCTTGTACATATCTCATTCTTTGATCTAATCTAAATCTGAGCCTTGTTCAATTTGGCTACATTTATGCCAATATCAATTGTTACCACAAGATCAATTTCGCCAACTTTTAATGTCATCAAATGACCAAATTCCTTCTCTATATCAATAATTATAGACTTTTTATGTGGGGGGTATAGAGCCCAAATCATAAGAGAGTTCTCATTAGGGTTATATTTTGACCCAATGTATACCTCTATTACCCCTTTTGGATTGAGCTTATGTTTGGCAACATTATTATGTAAAAAGCTATAAAAAACCAGAGTAGAATTTAAATACAAACTAGGAAATATCATCACACCAAATTCCTCTAATAATTGTCTTCCTTTCTCCAGAGTCATGTTCTTCATCTCATTCTCCACATCTGCTTTCAAGGTGTTCAATATCTAACTTTCATTGTTGGGTGTGATGTCTATAACTAATTCCCTTATTGTTTTTCCCTTTTGTTTGTACAAAAATGATTTAAATTTAGGATATTTAATGAACCAGTCATCTGACACAAAATAATTATAAGCCAATTTCTTAGTTTCTATATTAGATGATTCCCTAACTTCTTGTTCTCTGTTGGGAGGCTAATACTCCTCAATCCTTAACTTGGGGATATTATTATGCTGGCTTTGTGGTTCATTTTCATTAGATGATTCCTCACTACCAGGGGATAAACTTTCTACTTCTTGTATCTCCTTCATCTTTCGTTCAATTTCTCTATTGTAGTTATCAATTGCCAATTCAACTTCTACTTCTTCAATGTTCTTGATAATATCATCATGAGGATATGGTATGTGAACATATCCACCTAAATTCTATTTTTTCCTTTCAAAATCAATAAAACCTTCAGGGTCAAATCCCTTCCTTGGTATAGCCTTCTTCATATTGAAATGTGATAGTTTCTCTAAAATAAGATCATATCCTTCTTTTGCAACCACACTAAAATCTCCAAAACACAATGTACTAGGCATGAATGACTATTTTTCATTTGCACTCAAGTTCATAACATTGGAATAATCCATTTTCTTGACAATGTCTAGATATGCAATCCTATTTGGCACAATTTTTGGTAATAGGAAAGGTGTGTCTTCAAAACCATAAACTTGAATCATGGTGGAATCAATATAACAATACCGGTCACCCCAATTATGACCTATAGTTGGTGGTCCATTGAAATCCTTGGGCCTTAATAATCTTTTGATCTCATCAATAAATGAATAATCGCAAGGATGATCATAAAACCTATACAATTTCTTGACAAAGTATTCTTCAAAATAAATATAACTGGAATTGATAAATCTATTGTCCCAAATGGAAGTCCACAATTGCACACATAATGGATGATCCTCCTTATCCAATTGTGCAATTATCAATTCCTCTTGCCACATTCCTAACTCCTATCCATAGTACAATATCATGTGCATGAGAGGGAAATAATGTTTAAAGTGCATTATGGGAGATCCATTCTTGATGGCCTTTAGCCCTGAGTCAATCCCTCTGGAAATGTGTGAAGCATAATAAAATGGTCTTGCATTGTGGCTTTTTATGTCTACAACAATCACCATTGGCTCTATAGACATGAATTCAAAGGCCTCTATTCCCCTTATTTTTCCTATGGGGAAGTATGTATGTTTTACATAGGACTCAAAAAAATCAACATGAAAGGAAGGTCCATCACTATCTTTAAGTTTTTCTCCATCTTTCCTAGGCCCATGTAATGGTAACCCCCATCCTTTGTAATTAGTATCCATTCTCCAGTACTCCTCCAAATCCTCATGCACTATAGGTTGATCACATGTGTCATCTAGGTTGAAAACTTTACCAAGTGCAGTTTTGGATATATGTATAAAAGGCTCTCCTTACAGGTTGCAAATGGCTTTAAGGTCTTGGTAATAATGTTTGGCCAATTTTTTTATGAGATCTACATTATCAAAGAGGTTGGGAACAACTAGCTTTCCCAAATTGAAAGTCCAAGGGTTGTAGAATGGTTCAAACCTACTTCTCTGACAATAATGAAACATGAATAATTCATATCCCCTAATGGGAGTCCACACATCACCTATATGTTTTCATTTTTCTTCTAGTCTTTTTACATCAGCCATTAATTGTGCAAACCTTCTAGTTTTTGGCCCTAAGCCAGGAAATTGATCAATGAGATCTTGGTTTAATTTACATTCTTTTATTTTGAACTCCGACTCTATCTCAATTTTATATTTCTTACTTTTTGACTGGCTAGTTTCACCTTGTTTCTTCCTACCTTTTGTTTTTGCAGAACTTGAACCTTCCATTCTAATTCTCTACAAGGTGGTAGAATTGAACTATAATTTATCAATTGTATGGAAGCTTCATATGCTTACTTGTGTATTTCTGGGTGTACTAAATTTCTTAACTCTCATTTGATCTCTCGTCCTTCCCGCAGCAACTTCTAAGAATTCTTTTGGTTCAATCTCTTTTCAATTAGAAAATATATACATAAGGTTCATTCATGTGGAAATTAATGTCCACCATTGGAAATGAATGCAATAGGTTTTTTGAATTTCAAAATGTTAGAGCGATACAAGAAGATTGCATCGGTGAAACCCCTTTAGTCTCAGGTCAATATGTGTGCTTTATTTGGTACCATCTTTGTTTATATATTTATAACTGATCACCAAGACATAACTGAATGTCCCTTCGATGTGAAGTTGTTGGAGTGAGGAAGACACTAAGAGGGGCGGTGGATTAGTGTCTAAAAAAATTTCATCAAACCTTAAATATTTATTGCAAAATTTATGCTCTGAATATTTAAATGATAAGCACATTCATTAATTGAATGTCATCATTCACCAACAAAAGTAAAAATATTTGAGAACATTTTCAAAAAAAAAAGGAATTAGAAACAACTCATAAAACAATTATTTCTTGAGTGGAAAACCCTCATGGGGTAGAAAAACCACTCGAAATTACCTCACTAGCTTATGTAAAAATATCACTGATTACAACTCTGTTATGGCCTCACTAGCCTGAGAATCTCACTGATTACGAGTATGCCTCACTGTCTTTTCAACAATGCCTCACTGGTAAAGGTCATTTTTTTTCTAATTGACTTGACCTTATTATTGCATGTTCCAATTATAAAGAAAATACAAATTTAATACAAAGGGTTGCTCTGTTTCACTACATAACCATCATTTTCAAAACTAAAAACTCATAATGGGAGTCCTCAAAATATTAGATGTATTTTACAACATATTTTTCATTATAATTCCAAATACCATCTCAATAGATAGTCTCTTATTTCTTCTTCAAAAACTCACTACACATAGTGTAAAAACACTACTTTTTATATTAATCTTTTACTCTACCAATTGATAGTTTTCAATTATAGAAACTAGCCACAAGAGGAGAACAAAACTGATTCATAATAGGAGAAACAAATAAATATGTTTATTTACAAATATTACCAACAAAAAATGAAACAAATCTAAAAACCCGAAGACCTAGATAAGGGTTTTGAAATAGTAACTAAAATTAACCATCTAAACTGTATGTTCATTTTCCTTTTACATACCAATTGAAGAACCAACAGTTTGAACAAGAGAAAAATACTATTTAACTCTGCATGATTAAGCCTTAAACAAATAACTATCAAATAACTGAAAAACAATGTTACCCAATGTATTTGAGCTTTGTCACTTCAAGCTACCAACAACATTCCACTTGATCATTGAAAACTCTAGACATATTCTTCATGTGATTTTTTTTTCTATCGTGCTCTAATTAGGGATTTGAAATAATGAAATAACAATTTCCTTTTAACAAGCTTTGAAAATAAGCTTTTAACCTTTAGTATACCTGACAGCCTTGGGTGTAGGATAAACTTTCACATATTTTAGCATGCCCGACAAGGATTCTTTCCAATAGAAAACTCTTATGTCACTTTTAGTGCTTGACGTCATATGTGGTGCAAGTGACAATAATTTTGATGCCTTAATACAAGTAATACTAATGATAAGGTTTTCAAAGCCTTAAAAAACATGTGAAATGCAAATGATAAGGTCTATAGACATTTTAAAATTTAACGTAAATTCTCATCAAAATGTAAGCATAGAACAACCAAGACCATAGTATATGCTCTGCAAGTAACCTTATAACATAGTATGGTAAACACCAATATCATTAAAGGACTAGAATGGAGAAAACCACCTTAATACCTATTATTCCTTAGGATATGTCCATGTCCCAGTTTTTCATCAATATCCAACTGAGTTCATATCAACAGTTATCACCTTATTACATAAACAGTGGAGAATATTCATATAGATAGAAAAACCAAAGTCTTACAATCTTCTACACAAACCATCAAATGTATATTGTGCCAACCATGAAAATTAGCCAATCTAATGATGCTAAACAAATAAACAAATGTCATCATGTATAACATGTGTGCCATACCAAGTGTGCCATATACTTGTGATCATGTCAATCACCTTTAAACCTTGCATATACCTATTTGACAAAATTCCAACCAAAGATGCTACTAGGGTCAATAGAAGTGTCCCTTTGATTATCATATTTAGTCAAGAAGACCACCTAATAATCTTATAGATATTGTACAACTGCTATTGCTCTTGCTTTTCAAATTTTATTATTTCAGAGAGATAAATATAAAGTTTTCCTGATATCAAGGTAGTTTGGACCATTAGAAATCCCTTTGATCATTGCTCGATATATTTTCAACAAATTATGATCATTCCATGTTACCATCAAGCTGACATATACCATTGCAAAGACAATAAAATTCCTTTTCAATGTATTTGGTCTCCCTAATATGTGTCCTCTACCACTTCATTCATTTGGATAAGTCGGTGAGACTTTCCATCAAAACCTCCCTCATCAGCGTAACCCATATGGTCGGTAAGATCTGAGGGACTTACTTTGATTGAACATGTCTCCCCAATACAATTGTTCTCTGGTTTCATCGGCAAAAGTATATATGTTTCTTCTCGATGAGATCTCCATCAACATGACACACGAGCTAGGTATGATTTGAAAATTTTCCTCCAACTACCCTACTTTTTATGATAAGTTTCATTAGCGAAATTTTATGCATTGTCTTCCTAATTATGTACACATGTTATCTTCGAAGTCTTTGATCATTGTAACTTGATTCAACTCTTCATGATATGCAGAAAATATTCAAATGAAGGGCCATGACTTGTTGATCGGAAAGACATGCACATGATCTTCCCAATAAGGATCAATTATTCTTATAGCTTTCACTTGACTATGATCAGGGGGATGCTTATGTGTCAAAGGCCATATTCATGGGATCATGGGTTATGAGATGGATCTGGTCACATGAATTTCTGCACCTTATGAAATAAAATGCTAAATATAATGAATAGAATTTCAGTC
Source organism: Sequoia sempervirens (assembly GCA_007258455.2). Taxonomy (NCBI): domain Eukaryota; kingdom Viridiplantae; phylum Streptophyta; class Pinopsida; order Cupressales; family Cupressaceae; genus Sequoia; species Sequoia sempervirens. The sequence goes on along the minus strand of VDFB02000008.1, from coordinate 99,734,525 downwards.
CTAACAAGCTAATCAAAGGAAAAAATTATACAAAAGATTTCATTAACATTGCGTCTTACCTTGGCTGAGGTATGAAAGAACATTGCAATCCTATCTCCATCTTTTAATAAAGTTTGTCTTAATATTTGTTTTTGATATATTTCTTCTCTAGCAAGAAATTCTTCTAGTTCTTTCTAAAGCTAATTATGATGGTAGATAGATTCATTGTTCATACCTTGTTGAATAACATGTTTATTGAGCACATGGATATTTTGTATAAGGATATTTTATTGTTCAAAGATATTTTTGAAGTGAAGATGATTCCATTGTTTGATATACCCTTTTATAAATTGTTACTTTTTATCTACTAAAAAAATTTGGAGCCTGCTACAAATGGTGCATTCTCTGATGTAGGAGCATCTGGGTGCGCAAACATTATTGCACATCCAAACATACAGGTATTAATTTTTCTATTTTGATTTGATTTTTTCTTGTAGACACATTTTATTAAAATCCTCAACTCCTCTAGCACATTATGGCTTGATGTCGGGTATGAGAAAAATAAAATGGTTAATTGATTTTTATTGGTTATTGTATTAATTTTGTTTATTTATTTTTTATTTTATAAAAAGGAAAAATCTGATGCCTAAGCCTATGAGTGAGCATTTAAAGTAATTTGTAACTCTAGTTTTGGAATTTTGAAAATTCCTTATGGATTAAATGAAAATTCAGGCATTGAGGAAGTGGTGAGAGTGATAGAGAAGTGGGAAGAACATTTTTTGAAATGCAATTGAAAGCTCATACTTGGAATAGGAAAAACCATGCCGAGAAGTTGGAAATTGATGATTTGAAGCTAGATTGGTAGGAAAAATGGGAAGCCACTTCCAAGTTACCAGGAATGGTTTTGACAGGGAAAAGGATGAGGAAAATGTAAGGAAAAACAAGATTGAATGAAAAGGGGAAGAATTTGATGGATTTTTGTGTGTGTTTTAGGTTCTCTTTCTGATTTAAAGTTTTGTAATATGATTTTCTTGCAAGTAGTTGGTTTTCAATTTTTTTGAAGTTTCCTTAAGCTTTCCTATAGATAAATGTTGTAAGAATGACATAGTATTGTAATTGGTGAAATCTTTGTTACCTCCAAGTTGTTGCAAGAAATTTGAGTTAAAATAATATTTTCAAATTTTGTATTAGTTGTGGTTCTTATTTGTGTATCCAAAAATCTTAGAAATTTATGAATGTTTAAAATTTGCTAGAGGGGATCAAGGACCACTTTTGAGAAATAATTTTTATGGGTTTTTAGCTTTATTTTTAGCATGGTCCATCTTGGTAATTGTTTTTTCAATTTAATTGGTTTCTTGTAGATGAAGGTGGAAGCTTATACTACCAATTTTTTTAGAGGAAATGGAAGTGGTTTCATATTCAAGATAATTTTTGAAACATGGTATGTCAAGAGATATTTGTACACATTTACATAAGTTTAGTTTGAATTGAATCTCATATCCTTTTGAGTTCATATGATTTTAGATGAGTATGCTTCTCTAGTTAAATAGATTAAACAATTGAATTGTGGCTACAAAGATCAATACCTCAATTCAAGGTCTTGATTCTCGACTAAATCAAATGGTATTAGAGTAGGAGGATTGGTTGGGAAGTATTGTAGAAGTTGATTAGTAGGAAGAGTTAAAATAATTTTGTTGTTGTTATCCGCCAATAGAGGTTAAGGTTGTTGGAGTAAATAAGTCATTATCTAATAATTAATTAGTCCTCAAATAATTATGAGTCTTTTTTACTTTAATTCACTTAAGCTAAACTTAGGAGTTTCTTTTTAATCTTTAGTTTTATTCTTTTATTAGTTTGGACTAAAGTTAGGACAAGTCTCATTGCATTAGATTAGAAAACTTGTCACTATCTTGTCAAATCCTTGTGTAGGGTTTGCATGTGCTTTGCTTATTTAAGCATGCACATTCATTTGTAATATTCATCCAAGTTATTTGCATCAATAATAATTCTCAGGCTATTAAGGAAAATCATGCTTTTGATCTTCTCTGTTGTGATAGGTAATTACATGCAGGTGTTTCATGGGAGCTATGGGTTGAATAGTTAATTCCTTCATGGTATCAAAGCCTAGATCTACAACTCCCTATTCAATTTCTAAAGAGATCTTGCCTTGAGCTGTTTTCTAGTGCATCTTGGAGAAAAATTGACCTCACCATTATGATCAGGAGGATGAAGAGATGGTTTTTGACATAAAATACATCTTGTTTTGGGTTAGAAGAAGAAAAAGAAAAAATAAATCTAGAGGCCATATGGCCTCCAAAACCCTATTCCATATGGTGAAAATCTCAAAAATAAAAAATAAAAATTAATGTTTTGGGCATTGCTCGCACAGATTAGGTTGCACCATCAGTAACAGTGGCAACCACCACTCACCACCACTAGTGGTGGCCCTCTCAAGAGGTGACACCCACTTTGAACAATCCTCTAACATCAAAAAGATTCTGGAAAAATCTTAAAACCTAGTGACCACCTAACAAAAAAACTAGCAATATAAAAAATCCTGACACTATAGAATCTCTAGAGGAATATTCTATGCACACTAAAGTGCATTCTATCAATTGCAAATTTTTTAGGCAAACCACATCATTTTTTAAAATTGAGGAATACTCCCAAGAATATACCATGATGGTGAGAAAACCATCAAATTTAATTCGGTAATTTGTTGATTTCATCTTTTTTAGCCCCCCTTCTAAGCATTTTTTTTCCTAAAGAGCAACCTTGAGTAAATCAAGCATAATCGAGTGTACGATCTCCATTTTTTTCAAACAAGATATCATTGGAAAGGTGATTCTGAGCCCAATCCAGTGGTGCAATTATTTTTTAAAGATGTTTCTCCCATTTTATTCTATAGGCCTTTGAATTCAACCCTATCTATTTTCACTCTAGAGGGCATAATGTCTTCCTTGGTTGTCGGATTTCAATGATTCAAGCAACATTGGAAAGCTAGTTCAGTCCTCTATATAGATTTCAAGACTATTTTTCTAGAAATTTAACCAAGTATTTCTTATTTCAATGAGATCTTAGATCTTCCTTTTTGGGTTATTTTCTTGAAAAACATGCAAAATAGGTCAAATTTTTGGATTTAAAAGGGATTTTTTTTGCATTGAGAGGGTCTATATTACTGCATCAATTTATTATAGTATTCTTTCATCATGGAAAAAACTTATATTACTCTACTTACTCCATACAACTATTATAGTTGGAAGTCACAAATTGAGATAAATCTAAAGAAAGTAGGGCTACATAGATTTACCATGGGTACAAAACTTGAACCTATAGGTGTTGTTGAGAAGAGAAAGTGGTTTAACAAAAGTGATGAATCTTTTGGTACATTATGCATGTCTATGTCTCTTGATCTTCTCTTTCATGTTGAATCTTTCGCAACACCCAATCAGATATAGACTCAATTAGAGTCCTTGTTTGGGAAGCAAGATACTATGAGAGGATTTTAGTTGGAGAATGAGCTTATCATTTTGGCTCCTCAATATTTTGATAGAATTCAATACTTCTTCACCAAAATTAAGTCTATAAAATTACATTTGAAATAGTGTGGTATTGAGAAGGACACTCAATTGGTTATTTCTGTCTTTTCCAAGCTTGGTCCTAATTATTTAGTTTTCATTTCTAACTTCTATGCCACAGAATATGCACTTAGTACCAGATTCACTGTGCCTTCACTTGATGATTTTTCTAAATCACTCACTTGAGAGCAAGAAAAGTTGATACAAGGCATGTGTAGGATCATGGTATGCCAAAAAGTGGTAATGGAGAAAAAAATACATGTTTCTACGACTCAAAAACACGAAAATGCCGAGTTGACATTATGTGGCTTGGGTGACTACCAAAGCAAAGCCCAAACCTAGATTTGAAAATTGGATATCTGATTCAAATCAGATATCTGATTCAAATCATATATCCGATCCAAACTAGATATCCGATTTTATAGACATATATATATACCTATTTCGGGCTGACTAAAACTCATTTTCATTCGACATTTGCTTAACTGCGGTGGGCGCACAGTGGAAAGTTGATTCCACAAATTAGATATCTGATTTGGTGTAAATCCATCTGCAAAAGGTTAGATTCTTGATTTTTTATTTGCTCTAATCAAATTTTCAGTTAGATTTGTTTAATTTTAGTTTATTTTTTTCAAAATAGGGTTTTGATAGATTTTTATGAAAATTTGAGTTTAGCATGGATTTTGATGAAAATTGAATGTTTGCAATGGATTTTCACTTAAAAATACTATTTTTTATGTATTTGGATTAAAAATTAGAGAATTTTATAGATTTTTGTTAAAAACTAGGGTTTTTGTTGGATTTTTAAAAAAAACTAGGGTATTTTTATACTATTTTCATTTATATTTTTTAAATAGTTTTGTCCCTTCACCTATAACACCTCCATATTCATCACCCCTCCTAAACATGAAATATAATTCCCACCATCCCTCCATACTATTTCACCATACTTGAAAAACTCTCACAACATGTGGCCCAATGATTTTGTGATAAATCAACTTTTTTAAAGCATGACATTATTACAACAACAAATTTCAAACTTAAACCAAAATCAAACCAATAGTAAACATCCAAAATACCTTACACATAGTTCATTAATGTTCATTATTTTAAATACACCTATACTAAAAAACATTGAAATACCTCGCTTTGGAAAGTACAATGGTAAAAAATATCCTAATAACCATTTGTTAGTTTTTAGTACCTTGTGTAGAGACTTTATTTTTGAAGATTCACTCATAGTGAAACTCTTTTCTAGATCATTGAAAGATATGGCCTTGGATTGGTTTTTTTCATTGTCAAACAATCAATTACCTCCTTTACACAACTCATTAGTGATTTCCTCCAACACTTTCAAGTGAACATCAGTCCTCAAGTTACATTAACAAATTTAGTTCATTGTAATCAAGGACCTAAAGAGAAAATAAAAAACTTTATGAAATGATACTAATCCCTTTATTTGAAATTATCCTATAGTCTTCAAGATGTTGACATTCAAAGGGTGTTTATAGGTAACTTACAACCTAATATTCAAGATAAGAAATTGCTAATGAAATATCCATCCTTAACACGTTTTTGTATAACCCTTCATGATTATCGAATATCGATTAGTTGGTATGAAGGTACCCCTTCATAGGCTCCTATTGGTCAATCATATAAGTCATGCCTCAAAACAACTATCAATCATTTAAAAAGAAAAACAAAAAAATCATTACTTGATAAACATTCATGTCAAACTGCTAATAATATTGAGACAAAAGTAACTACTGTAAACATAACTCTAGATATAAATTTAGGCCATGAGATAGGAAATTTTCATAGTTGTTTGATTCTCTCCATGTGATCATGTTGCAATTGTTAAACAAGAATATGATTCAACTTCCTCCAATTAGTCATATTCAAACAATTAAACCTTTACCACCAAACTTTAATGCAAAAACATTTTTTCAATATCATCGTACACCTCGACATGATATGGAAAGATGTAAGCATATTTATAACCAAGTGCAAGACCTCATTCTAATCAAATCCAGTTGGATGACCTATTAATGACAAAGGAAATAAATTGGTTTTTTCACCTAATCAATACTTACAAATATTTACAGCCCATTGCCAATTCATTCAACAAACTTTGTTCAATACAATGATAATGAAGAAGATGATAATGATTTTTCCATCTTTATAAACATTATTAATATTCAAAATCATAAAGGAAAAACCAATATTTTGTTTGACATTTATTTTACATATATTGATTCTTCTATAACTACACTCGATGGTCTTCTTTATATCAAGTTTGCAGAAACCCAAAAAGGGGAATACTCATTGATCCCATGTACATAGTGAATATGATCAAAAAAGAGTTATTGTATGTACATGACTTTATGCAGATGATTATGAACAATCAAAATCATGATTAAAAGCTCATGATGGTTATGGCTTCCCTATAATTGGTTTGATAACTCTCCCAGTAAAGGTTGGACCTAAATAGTTGGGTGGTTTTGATAGATTTTTTATGAAAATTTTGAGTTTAGCATGGATTTTGATGAAAATTGAATGTTTGCAATGGATTTTGACTTAAAAATAGTGTTTTATGTATTTGGATTAAAAATTAGAAAATTTTATAGATTTTTGTTAAAAACTAGGGTTTTGCTGGATTTTAAAAAACTAGGGTATTTTATAATATTTTCATTTATATTGTCTAATTTTAATTAGATTGATTTGTTTTTATATTTAATCGTGCATTATGGTCACTGACAAATGAAAAATGCACCAATTCCACCCACCTCCTCCCCCTCCACCTCCTCCACCTCCACCACCTCCACCACCACCACCTCCACCACCTCCACAGCCATCAATTCAAGAATTAATTTCTGAAAAATTGCAACAATTAAGGGGCATTTCTGAAGTTTATATGAGAGTCCCTCGACATCTTCATGTCAAACACAATGAAAGAAATAATTAAAAATATAGAAACCTCTCTCCTCAAGTAAAGATAATGCCTTTCATTCTGCATAGAAGACATGAGAGAATATTATGCATGTGGATTGGTCTCATGATGATGTGAAAGATCTTGGAATAACCAAAGCCCAAATAGCCTCTTTATTTGTTAACCCTCGCACTGGTTTGCCAGTTAATGTTAATAAAACAAAACTTTCTATAAAATGGTGCACTCATAGAGACATTGTAGAAAACTTTTGGGATTGTTGGTGTATGGTTTTTTTGAAACCACCTAACAACAATTTGATATACCCATTTACTTGCAAAAAATTATATGTCAGTTTGTAAAGTAGGGGCATCATGTCAATTACTTTGACATTAGACCCTTCCGGCATTTCATTGGCTGAGGTATGCCCTAGGATAGAATAGGGCGCTTAGAGTAATACCCCACCCACATGTTCCTCTCCCTCGCCTTCCTCCGCCACCTCCAGTATACCATCCAGATATTATGTAGGATGCGGCCACACAGACTATCCACACTATTCACTCTTTGAGTGGTCTTTTGGTTTCGCATGCTTCTGTAGTAGCTCAGCCACATTCTGGTGATGTTGGTGATGGCTCGAGTGTTGCTGCATCATCCTCGTCAGGTCCACATATTTGTGTACCACATACTTGCTCCATGTGTCACCAGATATGCTTGGGTCCTCTTGTA
>VDFB02000008.1:99688710-99727216 GCA_007258455.2 Sequoia sempervirens | reverse complement strand
AAAGGGTTTGTAGAGGAGAGATTCATTTTTCCAATATAAATTATGTTTTATTTTTGAATTTAATAGATTATTATTATTTATTTTCTATTAGAATTATGACTAAAGTCCTGATTGATAGGCTGATTGTAAAACATTTATAACTTTCAAACGGTATCATATTTTTTGAATCCAAAACATGCGTCACATTCTATGCTTTCAATACTATAGGATTAAAAAAATAAATTGAATTTCATGAAATTTTGACCAAGTTAAGGTGGTCAGGCATACGAGTTTTTATATTTTTAAAAATTTGTAATAAAAAATTCATAATTAATTATTTACATGGAAAAAAATTACAAAAAAATATGCATCACATCTGGACATGAGTCCTCTACTTACATCTAAAATCTCATAAAAAAATATTATCATTTTAATATGGTTAGGGTGGTCAGACAGACACCTACAGTTTCTTAATTTTTTCCTGAAATTTAAGTAATACTGCATTGAAATTTCAAATTTTCACCAAATAGATTTTGTTTAAAATAAAATAAACCTAGTAGTTTAGAAACTACATTCAATTTCCCAGAGAATCTATTTTTACATGTTTTTGAAATAATATAGATAACTTATTCAAATTTTTACGTCAAGTTGCCTAACTCTAATTGTTCTGAATTTTCATTGCCACTTAAGGGCCTGTTTGGCATACCATGATCCTGCACATACCCTACTTATGGGATCATTGAAATATCCAACATCAAAGGATCTTATTGCATCTTCAGGCACTACAGATCAAAAGGATTCTCTTGGTAAAGGAAAGAAACCAAAGCAAAAGGATTCCAAGTACAATGAGAAAGCCAAGGAATCAAAATCACATGATACCTCAAATTATTCTACCTCTTCAAAGAGGGATTCATCTAAGAAGGATCGACCTAAATGTGCATATTACACAAAGAGAGGACATGATGAGTATCAGTGTTATGCAAAGCAAATTGATGAGCTAAAGAATTTTATTTAGAAGAAAAATATTTAGTTGTCTTCATCCTCCTTGTGCGCCACATCACCTTCACAATCAAGGTTAGTCATAATGGCATGTAGAGAAGACAAGATGAAATGAAATGCTCTCTTTACATACACAAATCTTCAATCCAGTAGATGGCTTCTTGATTCAAGAGCCTCACATCACATTGTTGCATCTTCGGGTATGTTCTCTTTGTATGAGCCTTACTCTTTGCCATAAATTTTGATGGGGAACAACACTTATATGAGTGTTATAGGGAAAGGATCCATAGATGTTGGTTATGGAACATTTCATGATGTACTTTGTGTCCCTTCATTGACTTATAATCTCCTTTCCATCTATCAGATTACACATAGTGGGGTAGGTAATAACGTAGAGTTCACACCTAATTCAGTGCTTATCAAAGATCTGCACTCTAGTGATATTCTTGTAGGTAGGACTGTAGATCATGCCTCTTGATTGTATGCATTCTCAGATTTTTATATAGATGAGCAAGAACCATCATTGACTTGTCCTCACTCTTGTGCATCTAGAGTGGATTAGATATTTAAGGAGAGGTTTGGTCACGTGAACCTTTGTGTACTTCAATTTTCCACTTTGGTTCTTGATACTTGTGCTCAGCTTCTTCCTCCTACACCTCTTGCATCTTAAGAGTTTAGTTCCTTTTAGTAGTATGTGTCCAGTCTTTTAGTTTTAGTTTTTTGGGATGACTACTTGCCAAATATTGTAGAGTTATTCATTGAGTCACACATTGTTGATATTGGGGACACCATTGAGGATATTCACTTCCTCTTTAATGATAGATATGGTGTACCAATCAACTCATCAACATTTACTTTGGAGGTTGTTCTACTTGCATCTCCAGATTTGTTTGATTTAGATTCATTTGATTTAGACATGAGAACCTCTGATCATTCTTCCATGGAATCCATCATGAGACCATTTATCAAGAGAGAGTTTCTTCTTCACACACCATTTGATGTGTTTCTTCCTAAGGGGAGGAACAATGTTTTCCATAGTTGAATCATCTTCAAAATCCTTCTCCAAGCATTCACTTCTAGTAGAGGAGCTTCTACCTTATGGGGGGATTCATTATCTCATCCTTTCTCTCCTATGGGGATGATCTTGTTTGTACTTATGTAACTGAAGTAGAACTTGGTGGGCATATGAATCCTACTTTTCTTTGTCACATGTATGATTTCATTTTATTTTATCTCTCTTTTGGAGATGAATTTTTTCCCATGAGGTTTTCGCCTTTTCTCTAATTATGAGATATTTTAGTTGCTTATTCATGGGTACCTCATCATGCCTTGTAGCCAGGACCCATTTTTCATTCATTTATCTTCCTTTATCAGTAGTTTAGTTTCTCCCTGAATTGATCTTAAGGGGGGGTGTTGGAGTAAATAAGTCATTATCTAATAATTAATTAATCATCAATTAATTACTAGAGGTTTTTTTACTTTATTTCACTTAAGTTAAACTTAGGAGTTGCTTTTTAATATTTAGTTTGGACTAAAGTTAGGACAAGTTGTCTCATTGTATGAGATTAGAAAATTTGTCACAATCTTGTCAAATCCACATGTAGGGTTTGTGTGTGCTTTTCTTATATAAGCATGCACATTCATTTTTAATATTCATCTAGATTATTCGCATCAATAATAATTCTTGGGTTATTAAGCACAATCTTTCTTTTGATCTTCTCTATTATGATAGCTAATTGAATGCAGGTGTTTCATGGGAGCTATAGGTTGAATATTCAATCCCTTCAAAGGTTGGGTAGAAGGTGAACGAGTGAGAGGTGTGTCTTCTAGAAACCATCTATTGGGTAGAGGATAAACAAGATTGAGTTTTTTGTAGGGAGGACCTATGAATGAAGAGGGTTGATACCCTAAAGTGAGAAATTGTTGCAAGGATGACTTGTAACTATAGAGGGACTTGTGAGTCTCTAAAGATGTGTTTGAATAAGAAAAGATGGGTCATGAGGAGGCATATGAGGATTTTACCTATAGAAGAGTACAGAGAAAATAGGTTTAAAAAATGGTTTATTCAATAATTAAATATGATTGAGGCTAGATTGGATGTGATAGATATGGAGAAAAGAAGGTAACTTTAGGAGGCCAAAAGAATGTGTGAAAATAAATTGTGTGATAGTGGTAAAGCAAAAGATGAAAAGTATTATGAAGAGAGGATATAATTCTACCTAGAAGAAGGAGAACTTGATATCTCTCATTGAATAGAGAGATTTGGCAAAGAGGAAGGAAGAATATTTGGGAGTAGTCCACACAATGAAAGTTGAGAGAGAGAAAGAAAAGAAGAGAAACATAAAGAAATAATGGAGAAGGGAAGAGGAGAAAATAGTCACTATGGACCATAAATTTAATGGTAATTCTAAAGATTTTGTTTTATCTAAAGATGTTTTGTTTCTAGGATTTGGTAAAGACAAATAAGATGGTGAAAATAAGGAGGATAAAACAACAAAAGAGGTGTCACTTGTGTTAATGATGATTTACATGCAAGAGAAGTAGATGAAATTGTAGAAAAAGATATAAAAGGATATCATTCGGATGTGCTAAAGAATAAGAAAAAACCTCATGAAAGAGGATAAAGAAGAAAATGAGGAAATAAAAGAATTAGAAATTAATATAAATCTTTTTGAAGACATATAATTAGAGAAAAATGAAGTTACATGTTGTGGACACAAAAATTGTACTCTTTTGCAAAAAGTACAATCTGCGGCCTAACTTAGTCTTATTCTAGACACCCTTGCACCAATCACCTCTTAAAAATTGTATTTATAGGCCCCAAATGTTCATTCATACAAATCCCAACAAATAGTGCTTAAAACATTCATATCTCAACAAGCCACCTTCAAAAACCTCATGTGGGACCCATTTGCCACCTTGGATGAATAGGTCCCTTTTGGGGGAATTTTCATTTTTATGCAGGAAATTCATAGATTACCAGAAGTTGTTTGGGCCTATAGGACAGCTTGGGGAAAATAGATTACTAGAAGTTGTTTGGGCCTATAGGACAGCTTGGAAAACAACTATAGGCTTCACTCCATTTGAGTTGTTGTATGGAAAGACAACCATGATGCCCATTGAATTTGAATATAAGACTCTTCAAACTATAATAGATTTTGGGATGGATATTTTTGAGGCACAAAGAGAAAGAATCATGTAGCTAAATGCTTTGGATGAGATAAGAAGAGAAACCTCGCATCATACAAAGGTAGTACAAAATCAGAGAATCAAGTGGCATGACAAATTTATCAAGGAAAAGAAATTCCAACCATGAGATTAGACCCTGCTCTATGACTCAAGATATCAAGACAATACAGGAAAATTGCAGACAAGGTGGCTAGGACCAGATGAAGTCACAGAGGTATTTCCTAATGGAGTTATTTAGCTTACTGCCATTGACCATGTCAGATTCAAATTACTTGTCAATGGTCATCACCTCAAATTATATCATAAGCCAGCTTCCAAAGAAGATTTCTTGCAACAATTCACCTAGCATTCAACATACCCAAACTTCCAGCAACTGAAGGAAGTGGACCTAGTGTCCCCCCTTCTAGCTAATTAAGGTATGTACTTGTCATTATAAATACTTCCACTCTTGTGGAAGTTCATTTCTTCACCCATCCGCCCATTCACCCATCCATCACCACTTTTCTATCTCTTCCATCACTTCATTCCACCTCACCTCATTCCACTTCATTTTCATTAATTGCTCAATTTATTCCCTAAAAAAGTGAACGATACTTTCCCCACAATATTTTGCAATGAATCCTCCACACATTCAGGTATGTGCATATTAATTGCTATCTTTTAATCATCTTTTAAGTGCATTCATTTAATCACTATATGTTAGTATAGACGTTCACATAACATATAATTACTCCATGTCAAATCACCACTCCCATCTTGCATGTGTGGAAACATGTTTGAATTTAGGTTGGGGGGAAAAGAAAAAGATTGAAAATATATTTCCCATGTGCCAATTTATGCTAGGCTATGTTAGAAAATTTAAAATGAGCCAATTTGAAATTTGAGTGAGAGGACAACTTGCATGTGTGAAGTGACATTAACTATAGCCACCATTTCTTTCTATCATAATTATTCTTTATCACTCCTTTTCTTGCCATTATTGACTCTGTTGTAATCTTGAGTTGCAAGAAAAAAGGTAAAACAAAAGAGAGAACATTTAGTCGATATTGGCACTAGAAATTTAGTAGGTATTGCAAGAAGGTGAACTTGATTTTTAGACAGGAATTGTAGGAAATAAATCGCAAACCATTTTTTTTATTGTAGACAATGGGACGTGGATTAATTCAAAATGAACCCATGGTGCATGATGTTTTATTGCAAGATGCACAATTCCTAGCCAAATTTAGAAATTTTGGATGGTTAGATTGCTTCTTGAAGATGGATGGCTTTGATGAAAGCATTGCTCTTGAATTCACCCAGACATTTTTTGAAGGAAGAGCCATAGTAAAAGGGTTGGAAGTTGTGGCAACTGAGGAAATAATTGTAGAGGTCACATGGTTACATGATGATGGTGAAAATTACCCTGCTTCCAAAGATGCAAAATCAGCTAGGGCCAAATTTACAGAGTAGAACAACCCCCCATTGAGCATAGATAAATAGGGTGCAAAGAGAATGTCTTTTCCCAAACCATGGAAGCAAATAGTTTTTTATGTTATCAAATACATCACCTGTGAGGGTCGCCAGTCGAATTTGCATTATGTGCACTTCAAGCTTTTGAATCACATGAGGCACATAAGGAGGATGAATGTGACTAACATGCTATACAATCTTCTCTCAATCATGGCGGCTGAGACCCAAAAAGTTAGGGATAATTCTATTTCCCACCATTGTCTGATTAAATTGCTAGTTGAGAAGTCTTTGCATGCTGTATCTATAATGACATAGGAAGAATTTATAAATGTTGATCAAATTAGACCTGAGCATTTGTAACCTAGGGTTTTACCTCAACCCCATAGGTCTAGTAGGAGATTGAGCATGGATTAAGCCACTCTTGGTGCTTCAACCTCTGGTGTTGGCTCTAGTGTGAATCCTCCTACAGTAGAAGAAACCATAGAAATTAGTTCTTTTGGAACAAAGCAATCAAAAAAGAAAGCTCTTCATCAGATTTTGATGATGACATTCAATTTGGCACCTTGATGAAAAATAGGGCACAAAAGAGAGAAGTAGAAACAAGAAAAGGAAATGCCAAAAGGCAACCAACAGAAAGAAAGATGCCAAGTTCTAAGAAGAGGAAGGCTAACACTGCTCATCCTAAAGCCAAAGACAAATGTGAGAGACCTCCCAAGAAGTCAACACTAGCTGGGCCAGTGATTGGTACACCTCCACAAGAAATCCCTAAGCTTGGTGAGACATAACATGACGACCCTAAAGCTCTAATGGGGTAGGAGAATTTCAAAGAAGAAGACATATTTGGGAGAGTATAAAATATAACACTAGTCGGTCTTGCTAACATTGTAGAAGAGTTTGAGGAAATCAGAATTTCCTATAGAATGAGCAAGAAGTCATATAACAATAGCTAGAACTAGAGTAGGATTTCCTCTAGCCACAAAAAAAACAAGAACGAGAGCCCCTACAACAAGAAGTGGGAGAAGAAACAATACCCCCACAGCCAGAAACAACAAGACAACCTGAGTACATGTAGATAGTGCTATATGAGGAGCCACCATCGACAAAAAAGATTGGTAATAATTCATAATATTCCTTATTTTATAGTACATACAACAATTTTGAATTTATGGAAAGAAATAGAAAGGAGGGAGGAAGAATGGAAAAAGGAAAAAAAAAATTGTAGAAGGAAATTCAAAAGAGGGATGAGGAGATTGAAGATAAGGATTCATAAATTGCCACCCCGAAGTAGAGGGTGGATGATATGGCAACCTTGGTACAACATATTTTAGAATGTAGGACCCCTCCAAAGGTCTATTCTATACACTTGAAAGAGAAATATCTCTCTTTTAAGTTGTCAAGGATTGCCTCAGGTTTAAATTCTTCTATTGACACCCCTGTTGAATTTTTCAATGCTTATAGGATTGCCTCACTTGAAATGAAGAATTTGTTGTGTGAGTTTTATTTGCATAATTATGTTGTAACTCAAGACCATGATTGGAATCTACTATTGTATGTTGGAGATGTCCAATTGAGAGAATTTATGTCTTGGGTGCAAAATGAGATTAGTTGGGGATAACAACATGGGGCTTATAAGAAATTAGAGTCTAACATCCCTCTTCCCATTAGGGTTGAATCAAGGAACCCAATGGATATTTACAGAGAATGGCACAAAATGCTTCTCAAACCTAGTTATCTCAATAGGATTATGCCTTGGATTAAGGTAGTTTATAGTGAGTATGAGGTAAAGGCAACAAAAAAGGAGGAAACTATGAGAAGATGCCTATCACAAAGATGGAATAGCCTAATTGATGAGCTAAACTAGGCTAAACCCCATTCCATCCACAATTATGATGTAGCACTAAAAAGGATTGATAGGTATACTTAGATTGGGAGAATGAAGGGGTGATTTTGGCTTCCCTTGACTTTCCAGCCACCCATTCTTATGTGGCCTGTGCCAAACTTTAGATTCTACCAGTATGACATTGCTGAAGAAAAAAGAAAGATGGAATAGATTTGACAGGTTAGGAGGATTCTATAGGGATCCTGATTCACACACAACAACCACTGATGTTGGAAAACTATCAATTGAAAATTTTAGAGCCTTGACCAAGCAGAAGAACAACCCTTCCACTATTGGGGGACCAACAAAACATTAGGTTGGGGGGAGTGATGAGCCTAGTTTTTGGTCCAATTTTTGGTAGAATCTATAGTTTATTTACTGGTAGTTGTCATGGACTTTGATGTTAAATGTTGATACTTTCATAATGTTTCCTTCAAACCAATTGGGATTAATCCTATCTTTGCAAGTTTTAATGACATTGGCATCTTATGTGGATTATCTATATTGATTTTGCATGTGGTTAATGAATGTTTCTTAAGGTGGTTATAGGTGTGTAGTTATTATGTGTACTTACATTGCCATGTAAATTTAATTAAAGGATACTAAGTTGAGGAAGGCACCGCCAACTGGGCATGCACCATAACATCCAACAAAGGAATCACTCATGGTCAAATAAGGTCGATAGAAGAAGATTCTTCATGTAACCAAATGTAACCACCTTGTAGTGGACTTTAGTGATTGAGCAGACATGGGCATTACTACTATGCTAAATCTATGTCTGACCAAATTCCATGCACACATAATCATCGCCACTCCATTTTCTTTATTTTCCCTAAATGTCATCGTCCTAGTCGTGTAGTTGTCTGTCCTATTTAGCTGATAGTATAAATAAAGATCTGATGCTCCTTCCTCAGGAGGTTGCATAATTTGATATTGTAATTGCACTCTCAAGTTTTCAGTAATATAGATACATTACTCTTTTGTACTCATGATTTATAGTGAATAAAATAAAGTTCTGAGTTCGAGCATCTAAGTTCTCATTAGTTTTAGAGGACACTTATTGAAGGGGGCCACGTGGTGAGTAATATATCTTCTTAGTTTAGTATTAGTTTAGTATTACTTTATGTTTTGTAATTAGTTATAAATTTTGCACTGACTATTCTTGCAGCCACTAGATTTCCATTATGTGACTATTCCTATAGCCAAAGAAGACATAGTAGTGCCTTGTTTGTTGCTCATATTTTCATTCTTGTTATGCATTTTAGTTTGATGTAGTTGTTGATTGATGATTGGCATTTATGGTATTCCCTTCTAAGCAATTTACTTTTAGTATTGCGAGTTCCTTAGTTGTAGAATGAAATGGCTACTTTGAGTTCCTAGTGTATATACTATGCTGAACCATTTCAAGTTCACATTGCTAGGTTGAAAAGTTAAATGCATCTTCATGATGATTGAAATAGCTATTTAGGTTAGATGTCTAATCTCTTAATCATGGTTGTAAGGGCTTAGTTATTAAATCATTGTAGGAGGCCAAAAAAACCCTTATATGATTCTACTAACAAGGATGCTAGGATCCCCATGGGTCATCTTCCTCCTTCAATCCATTAAAAGGTGAATCTAGTAAAAAAAAAAACCTTAAAAATTGAAAAAACTAAAGTTTCCTCTCCATCCACCACCTGAATGTGAAAGGAAACTACAAATACTTTTAAATAGAGGCCTTATACTCTTATGACCTTCAAATAGGTTGGTCATCTATCCTAAAGATTCCAACATACCATATTGTAAATATCATCATGTTCTTGGACATCGCAGTGATGAATGTTAGACATTGAAGGACATACTAAACAAGTATCACTTCACTTATACCAACTGTTATCCTCTCATCCCATAATTCCCTAAACCAAATCCCCATGTCATGCAATAGTTGTAGAATTTTCCATTCTCACTATTGCGTGATCTTTCCCATCACATGGCTTGGATCATTCTTTCCTTGCACATAGTGGGGGTGAGAAGTTGTTAGCCTTGTCCTAGTAATGCATTTTTCCTTGTTCCTTAACTGCATTATTTACCTTCTACTTATACTACTTGAGATTACGAAGTGAATAAATCGATTGATGGTTGACATGCATTTGCATTACTATCCTTTTTAAATTTTCTTTTTTCTTTTTCTTTTCTTTGGTGTGATTGTATGTGCATATTGGGCTCCCCCATAATGTGTGTTTGATGTTCTTCCTCTATTTGTACCTCTATTCTTCTATATGTCATACTTTTGTGTTTTCCTTTTGGGGATGACATAAAGCCTTGAGACACCCTATGCCTCTTCCATGTTGACCCAAATGGTTCCTTTTCATTTTTACTTTTCCTTTTTCTTGTGTTTTCCTTTTGAGAATGATGCAAGGCATTGTGAGCAAAATGTTTCCTTCATGTTGACCCAAAAGCTTTTTCCATTTATTTTCCCTTTTCCTTTTCTTTTCGTTTCTATTTTTTTTTTCCTTTTTGGGATGATGTAAAGTGTTGAGTCTGCAATTTATCTTCCATGTTGACCCAAAAATGACTTTATTTTTCTTTTGTTTTCGCTCTTTGTGTCATTCTTCTAGTTCTATGTATTTTGGGAATGATGATAGTTTCAAGCTCTTTAAAAGAAAACATTGCAACAATGAACATATTGAGCCTAGATCACTTATGTGTTTGGT
Organism: Sequoia sempervirens; assembly: GCA_007258455.2. Taxonomy (NCBI): domain Eukaryota; kingdom Viridiplantae; phylum Streptophyta; class Pinopsida; order Cupressales; family Cupressaceae; genus Sequoia; species Sequoia sempervirens. The sequence continues at coordinate 99,717,028 of VDFB02000008.1, read as the reverse complement.
ATGTTTCTTTTTGGGGGAAACCCCTCTTTCTTTTGTTCCTTTTTCATTTGCATGACGAAGCCTTACTCAGAAATGTATGACTTGGCATAGGGGATTTCCAAGTTGGCTCTCATGTCTTGTTTTCTTTTTTCATTTTTCATTCACTAATTTAATGTTATTGCTCACAAAACTGTGTGTAACAATTCCTTTAAAGTGGGGGCATAGATTGACATTATTCATTTACATTTTCCTTTTTCTTGGTTCTTAGTACAACCTTGCCACTTCATATGATGTGTTTGTCACATTAGGTGTGATGTACTTCATAAGTGTGACCTATCTTAGCATATTGCATTCCTCTTAGTGGTCTGATGCAATGCATTGCATCCCCTAAGTTGTGATTTTTCTATTCTTTGATTAGTCCTCTCTTGGAGACATTAGGCACAATGTTCCCTAAGTGATAGACCTCACATGAACTTAGAAAGAATCCTTTGAACATTTATTTTGCATTTTACATTTTTGCATTCACATGGCCACCTTGCATAATGCAGCTTACATTCCTGTGGTGCCATCCTACTTTTTCATGAGTTCTAAGCATATGAAGCTTTTCTTGACTCATGAAGCAAAAATTGAAATTTTCCTTTGTGGTGCTTTAAAGTTATCAGGAGGTATAACTTTGATATGGTTAGGCATGAAGCCCATTCTGAGACAAGACTTTCCCCATAGCCACCTATGTGTTTGTAAGTGCATACTAGCCAAATGTATGTATCTCACCTTTTGGGGCTTCTCACTTAGTGGAAAACCATGAGTTCCTTCACCCTAGAGTGATATGCATTTTCTTTTGTAGACAAACAACCTAGATTTGATCCACAACTAGTTGGACAAATCATCAAAGCTTGATCTAGCCTTTTCCTTTTTCTCTTTCTCCTCTTTTTCTCTTTTATAAGTGTGTAACTCCCTTGTTCTTATGTTTAGTTTTCCATGGGATCTACATCATGGGGGCTTGATCATCCCTTTTTATTGTTGTTGTCTCATCTTGCTAGCATAAGTGCATTTGGATCCCTCTCGATATGCATGGCTACTTTAGTGTGAGTTTGAAGCAAGTTCATCCTCTCACTAAAGTGGGGGCTAAATGTACCATAGAAAAATGGATCTTGGACATTTTCATGGTTGTTTAGGCCCTTTTCCTATGATGCTTGGCTTATTTTTCTTATATTAATGTCATAATATAACTTATGCATTCACATTAGGTCTTGAATAATAAAATTATGATGTCTTGTGAAGGTGTTGTGAAGTGTTGTAACACATTTCTACACTTTTCTAGACTCTTCTTATTATAATTCATCTAAATATTCCATTTTTATCTGTTACCAAGTCCTATTCTAAAGTGTTGTTAAATATTGTAACAAGCTTTTATGCTTTTCTAGGCCTTTCATCACTAATTAAACCTTTCTTATGCTTTAATTGGACCCTTTATGCACTTATAGGCCTTAATTAAGTGTGTTTTTTAATACAACATAATTTCCAACACCCACTTGCATTCCTTGAGTGGGACCCATTCACCATGGCTAGAAAATGAGTCCCTCTTGGCACAAAATTCAAAATAAATTCAAATTTCCTTTAGGTTTTTATTCATTAAGACCTTATGTCAGCCTATGATGTTGTATTTTCAAGAAATTAGGGCATAAGTGTGTATAAATAAGTATTTTTCTATCCATTTGAACCCCCAATTCACCCAATCACCTAGTTCACTTATTCATTCCATTCACTCATTCATCATCAATCAACATTCTTGCATTCAATCCATCATAGCATCATTCAATCAAGCAATTATCAAGCATCTTGGAGTAGCCATTGACATATCTTCATACTTCAACAACAAGGGTTTGTTGAGTTTAGGAAACTTGCATGTTGTTTATTCATCATTCCTTTCTTATTTCATTTCATTTCTTTATCAAGGGTTTGATTACCAAAGTGGGATTTGACAAAGGAAAATCCCTATACTCTAACCCTTAGCTATTTTTTCCCCCTCTTTGCATGTGTGTTTGCAGGTTTTGTAGGAAATTTTTTCAAAAAGATAGGTGTTGACAACCAAACCCTAATTCAATATTGGAGACAACATTTAGCCCATTTTTTGTAGATTTGATTCTATCAACCTGATAAGAAGACAAGTGTAGATCTGGATCCACAAAGTTGACTTTAGAATTTGAAAATTTTTGTAGGTGGATTGATTCTCCATAAGTGGCAAATGAGTCCCACTGCTAGGCTAGAAAAGGTGATTTCATTAGTTTTCAGTTCCCATCACTCAAAAACCAGTTTCAACAAAGTTTACCAGAAGAAGGAATGATTCTCCATCAGTGGTGAATAAGTCCCACTGGTCACCAATAGTGATTTATGAGACATTCTAGAATATTCCAATATCAGCATTCTATCTCCAAGTTCACTCTGTTCAGTTTCATTAAGTTCTAATTTCATTTGTGCATATTTCTAGTTCATTTTTGCATATCACACTATGTTTTCAAACACTTCATATTTCTTAGGTTTTTACATAGCTAATCAAATCAGTTTTATTAGTTTTCTACATTTAGATCATTAAATTTAGGCGTATTCTCATTGTACATGCATTAGTTTGAGTGAACCACCTAGATTTTGGTGTGGAATCTATCTCTTTCCTTTAGGTGGAAAACCCTAATTGAGCAAAAGAGTCAACATTTCACCCCCCCTAAAAACTATGGTTCACAAACACTTCATATTTCTTAATTTTACATATATAATCAATAGTATTTTCTAGTTCATTGCCTTTAGTTTACCTCATTTAGACATATTTCACCCACATCACATCTCTCTTTGAATGTGAACATTGCATTTTGGCTCCAATCTTATTTCCTTTTAGGTGAAAAACCCTAGAAGGAGCATAACGCATTCAGGTTGCCAAAATATTTGTTCACAATTTGGTGAAACTATCTTGAGAATATTTTTACTTCTAATTTCAAGTGCATTTGCATCCTATGGTTAGAGTGCATCAACATTGCATTAGGTTTTACATCTTAGGGTTTTCAAACACTGCATTAGTGAAAGCATCATATACACTTCATTATTGCATTGCCAATCTTTTAAACTATTGAAATTTTGTATTTACACTTTAGATTGGTAGTGTACAAACTTGAAAACATAGAACAAATTAAAAAAATTAGAAAAATATTCAAAATATCTCTGCTAGGACTCATTCCCCATCTTGGGCGAATCAGTCTAAGTACACTTTTTGCATCACTATTTTCAAAATTCAGTTTCCTATTTTCTACTTTTTGTTTGCCATAGTTACTTTTTTGTTTCTATCTGGTTATTTTTTGTTCTATTCACATTATTTTCATTAGCATTATTTACTTTCATGGCACTTATGGATAGCATTGTCTTTTTGCAATGTTCATTTTTAGCATTAGTTCCTAGTTCATTTAGATTAAATCCATCAAAAAACACCAACCAAAACATTAAACAATCCAATGAACTAGTGATTCACTTTAGGAAAAATATATTGTCCAAACCTCTTAGTAGTGATGACTTGGATAGGTTAGATGAGGCCTTACAGGGTTTCCTCTCACAAATTTCATCCACTAAGGTTTGTGATGACAAACCCAAATTGATTAACGACAACTCATCTCCCAAACCTTTTAGTAGTGATGACTTTGATATGTTAGAGGAAGCCCTTGAGGAATTCATCTCATAGAATCCATCCACTAAGGTTTTTTTTTGAGAAACCCAAAACACAAGATGTCAATGTAATTCAACCTCAACTTGTGCTTTACCCACCTTCACATCAATCTCAAACTCCACCTAAACCCGAGTTTACCATTTACCCACCTATGCACGATGTTGTTGCCCATACCCATTGCACTCAAAATAATCCACAACCACCACAACCAACCCCTACCTCCTTACCTTTTCCCAATACCACAATTCCTAGTGCTCCTCGATTATGAGACTATGATCTTATTGAGCAACTTAAGAGCACTTCTGCCAAAATATCCCTTTGGGATCTTCAAAATTCAACAATCTATCATTCTATGCTCCAAACATCATTAAAAAAAATAGTGGTTCCTCTTGGTACAAACACAACTGATGTGGAAAATCTTATGCAAGGAATGAATACAATGAATGTAGACATTACCATTCATCAACATGAGCTTCCTCCACTAGAATTAAGGAAGCAAAATGAAGCCTTTATGATCATTTCTCAATATAATACAATAGGCATCAAAAGAACCCTTATTGATAATGGCTCTGCCCTTAATGTGTGCAGTGTAAAGCTACTAGATAGGTTATGTGTGGATAAATCACAAATTAAACTTGATTTTTTATCTATTAGAGGATTCGACAATACTACAAAGCAACCGCTCGATGTAATCACTTTACCTATTATAGTAGGAGTAGTTACCTTGCAAACTCATATTCATGCCATGCCTTATGATCTTACATACAATATTCTTTTGGGAAAACCATGGATTCATGAGATGCATGCGGTACCTTTGACCCTCCATTGAGTAATTAAATATGTCTATAACAAAAAAATTTATAAAGTTCCAATAGATCTTGAACCTGAAAGTTGCTTACAACTTGAAAAAGGAACAATCTAAACATTTTAATTCCAACATCTAACCTAGAACCTCTCAAGACCAATAAACAAGATGCAAAATTAGTATCTAAATTATTAGGTGATGATTTGCATACCTTAGAATACATAACTTCATTTATGGATGAATACATAATCACACAAAAAGAGGATGAAAAAAAATAACAACAATTATGATGACTAAGAATTTGGACAAATCCTCCCCAACATCTACCTCATCTACTTTAGCATAAAATACAACTTACATAGTAAATTTTGATGAGATAGATTATCAACACCCACCCGATCCAATGGAAATGGAAAGACTTTATGGTCAGGGTTATGAGCTTATGAAACAATTGGGATATAATGGTAAACAATGTGGAAAGAATGAACAAGGGATTTGTGTTTGTATTGAACGTAATACACAAGAGACAAAGACTAGTTTGGGGTATTATTTTTCTCACATAACAAAAGCAACTCAATGCTCATCACTCAACATTAACACCATCACATGTAAACCAAGAATTAATCTTACACTAAAGCATCCTGAATTTCTTGATATAAATTCACCACCATAGTGGGAGTATGTTGAAAGTGATGAAGCCTTGAAACAAATTTTGTTAGAAGCCTTTGATAGACTGTCTTCTTCTAAGAAAAAAACTACCTATGCCATGATAAGTACAAAGCAAAAAGATAGTGATAAATGAAGAACCATATGATCTTTAAATTCTTAAGTCTAATGCACTCATCCACTTAGGAGATACAATTGACATACTGATGGATATCAATGATAAAGAAAAAGTTATTAAGATTGTGAAGTTCCTTGATGGTGAAGAATAAGAGGATACTACAACTTTGCTTCATGTTTTTCCTAAAAATTTTGCCTGGAAATATTTCAATATGCTACCTGAATATACCTAAAAATAGTCACACATAGCATTGTTCTTGTTGAAAATTATAAGCCTGTTTGACAAAAGATACACAAAATGAACCCTAAGATAGCCTTGCATGTTAAAGGAGAACTTGAAAATCTCCTTGATGTAAGTTTCATTTGGCCGATTGATTATTCTCCTTGGATCTCAAACATTGTCGTAGTTGCTAAACCTGATAATTGTATTAGGATATGTATGGAATTTTGTGACTTGAATAAAGCCTCCTTAAAAGAAAAATTTCCTCTTCCTAATATAGACATGATTTTGGATTCAACTACTAGACATTCTTTGTTATCATTCATGGGTGGATTTTCTGGTTATAATCAAATCTTCATAAATCCACAAAATCAATATAAGATAGCATTCACAACTATTTGGGGAACATTTTGTTGGGTTATGATGTGTTTTGGATTATAGAATATAGGAACAACTTATAAAAGAGCAATGGGATTGATATTCCATGATTGCATACATAAAATCTTGGAAGATTATGTTGATGACATCCTTTCCAAATCCTTAACAAGAGAAGACAATGTGAATTTCCTTCAACAAATATTTGAACAAATGTGTAAATATAACATGAGACTCAATCCAAAAACATGTTTCTTTGGAGTAGATAGTGGGAAACTCTATGGGTTTATCATATCTCATAGAGGCATTGATGTGGACACAAAGAAAATTGATGCTATAATCAACATGCCAACTCCTTGAAACATTTCTCAATTGCACATGTTACAAGGAATAATTCAAGCTATTCATCATTTTGTCACCTCCTTAGCTGATCAAACATTACCTTTCACACATCTCCTTAAGAAGGATGTACATTTTCATTCGAATGAGGATTGTAAATGAGCCTTTCAGAGTTTGAAGGAATACCTTGTAACTCCACCTGTGTTACAACCTGCTATGCCAAACAAGCCATTTATCCTTTACATTACCACATCAACCCATTCTCTTGCAACATTGTTGGCTCAACAAGATGATAATAGAAAAGAACACCCTGTTTATTACATTAGTTAAACTTTAATCAATTATGAAACCCGATACACACCAATCAAAAAATAATGTTTGTCTCTTGTATTCGCTACTAGTAAGTTGTGACATTACTTACTAAATGCTGAAATACAAGTCATGAAAAAAATGATCCTCTCAAACATTTGTTCAATAAAATAAACTTATTAGGAAATCTTGCTAAATGGGTAATTTTGTTGACTGAGTTTGACTTTAAATTCTATTCACAAAAGGAAATCAAAGGCCAAGCCTTGACCAACCACTTAGACAATGCTCCTTCTCCTCTAGCGTTACCTTGCAATCACTCTTTTCCTAATGATAATGTGTTACCCCTCGTAAGTAGTACATGGGAACTATATTTTGATGGATCTAAGTGTAGAACAAGCTCCAGTGCTGGGGTTATATTAATCCCACCTATAGGAAAGCCTATTCCCTTGTCATATCTATTAAATTTTCTATGTACAAATAACACAACTGAATATGAGGTGTTAACTGTTGGGTTACATGCTGCTTTAGTCATGGGTGTCAAAGATATTAATATTTTTGGTGACTCACAATTAGTAATTAAAAAAATCAATGGGACATATCAAGCTAAACATGACAAATTATCCAAGTTCAAATATCTTATCATGCACTTTTTAGAGAAGTTTCATACATTTACCATTTGATAATATCCCACAAAAAAATAATCGGCTTGCACATGCAATGGAAAGTGCGGCCTCTCTTGTATCCCCTCATGATCCTTCCAAATATTTCACATTCACTATTCAACCTCTCATGAAACCTTCAATCAATGACAAAACATATGAGGTTTTAACAACATATGAGAAAAACTCGAGTGAATGGTATGATCCATCTTTAACTATTTGAGAAGTGGTACCTTTCCTGAGCCAACAACTAAAAACCTCTATGCTCATTTATGAAAGCTTGCATCTAAATATGTCATCCTTTCCAATGTGCTATATTGAAGGTTTTTCAATTGTATCTTACTTCGATACTTAAAAAATATGAGATATCTCTTGCACTTCACCAAGCCCATGAAGGTGCTTGTGGTGGAAATTTTGGAGGGAAAACATTGGTTCAAAAACTTATCTGTATTGGGTATTATTGGTGCAACATGGAACATGATTGCTTTGACTATGTTCACAAATGTCATAAATGTCAAGAACATAGAAATTTACATCATGTTCCTACTAGTGAAATTCAAACTCAACTTCTGATATGGCCCTTTACAATTTGGGGATTTGGATATTATAGGAAAAAATTCACCTCCCTCTTCTGTTGGACATACCTTTATCATCACTGTAACTGATTATTTCACAAAATAGGCAGAGGCCATCCCTCTTCAATCTACAACAACTGAGGTAATATGTAATTTTATTCTAGAACACATTATTGCTCTCTTTGGACTCCCTTCCGCATTAGTTTCTGATAATGGTACACCATTTAAGAATAATGAAGTGAAGAAATTTTTGGAGACCTTTAATATCCAACATCATTTTTTGACACCTTATTACCCACAATCTAATGGTCAAGATGAATCAACTAACAAAGTTATTGAACAAATCTTGAAGAATTTTTTTAACAAAAGTCATAGGGATTGGCACACACAACTACATTATGTGCTTTGGGCTTATCATACAAGTGTTTGATCTTCCATAGGGACCACACCTTATAATTTGGTCTATGGTAGTGAAGCAATAATGCCATTGGGGTTAGAAATTCCTACACTAAGGATTTCTCTTCAAGGACTCGTTGATGAAACACATTATAAGAAACAACAATTACATTAGCTTGAGATGCTCGATGAATAGCACATTAATTCTCTTGAAAATATTCAAGCTTATTACAAATGGAAACATAATCAATAAAACCTTAATGTTATCCCTTGATTGTTCCAAAAGGGTGACTTAATTCTCTCTACTAATTATTATAACATCAACATTGACACAAAAAACAATGATAAATTCAGTTCTGATTGGTTAGGACCTTACATAGTTGACAAAACTTTTGGGTCTAGTGCATACATGTTAACTGAACTCGATGGCACACTCATTAAAGAACCTATCAATGTTGCACATTTGTGTCATTATTATATATAATCCCTTTGAATAGTATGAATAATAAAGCAGTGTTGTTAGAGCTATTAGGCCATATCCTATATGCTTTCACATTACTTCATTCTTGACAAATCAATCACACATGTGTCTTGAGAACTAAAGTGATTATTTAATTCCTTTTGATAATTACTTTGGGTTTCATACTATTCACCTTTCCTCTTGTGTGTTATGATAAGTTAGATTATTCAATATATTTAATTTAACATAACATACTTAATCATCATGTTGTATCTAAAGGAAAATTCAATAATTTTTACCGAGATCACATAAACTCTATTAAATAATGAAGATATTAATTAAGTAATCTTACCAATGTTATTTAATTAATCACATTTCCATATAACATTTCAACACATTAAGAAAAAACATAAAAGTTCTCATATATATATATCCAAAGTTTTATGTACATCTCGTCATAATATATCATTGAGGTCTATGGGAACTATATCCCTCAAGCTCTAGTCTTTGTGATCCAGTACTAGAATGTTAGGTGATGGTTGTATGTGACCGTGACCGTGATCTATCAACCTTGAGTGCAAACTCTAAGTCTTGTATCCACCCAAGGGCCACATGATTCTCCTCTGCTATCTGATCCTTCTCTACCCATAGCTATGTTACCTCTACCTGAAGTCTCTCCACCTCTACTAGACTTTGGGATGATTGTCCTATAGTCTCAACTAGATGGAGTTGTCTCCTCACACTCTCATACACTTCTCGTAGCCTCGTAAATGGTTTGATTGACTCTATATCCTCCTCCATGATCGGTGGGGGCACGTAATCAGGGTCCATCTCCTCATCGATGGATGCAAGCACTATCTCTTCCACCACTTGATGATAGAACTCTCACTAGTCTCTCATTGCTCTTGCGAGGTAGAAACAATACACAATCAGTAGCCATCATCATCATCATATATATATATATAAAGCGTAAGCACTAAAGTACATGTATAATATCAAATATCATCACCTATATCTCCAATCCGCTGAACATTATCAATATCATCCTATATCAGGGGAATGGAGGATGTGCTAGCCTCTCCATGGTTGTGAGCACTAGTGCCTGCTGCAGCCACTACTCAAGATCTCGTCATATGAACAAGAGAGGGATTTCCCCACTCGTGTCGATCTCTAGCTACCACCTCATCACTCTCACTCAGGGGTGGCTCCTCCTCCTCCTTATCCTCCTCCTCCTCCTCCTCCTCATCCTCATCCTCATCCTCATCCTCCTCTCCTCCATCCTAGCCATCATACTCCATATTGTCCATCATAGTCAAAATAAACATCCTAATCATACTCATCATCTATAATATCAGTGAATATATCTGCAACCTTGTATTGTACATCCTCAATCCCATCCTCTTCCTCATCTCCCTCATTTGGCACTAGTGTTGCATCACCTATAGGGATATCCATCAAAAATATGGGAGTTATTCATGTCACTGATCACCAATCCTCATGCTCATCTATGCTATCAATTTCATCAATGTTAGAGACTGGCACCTAATTGTGATTTGAGTAATCAAAGTCACTCTAGACTACATGGTCTATAGTGAGTTGTATGGTATCACCTAGACTTTGGGCATTCTGCATTGATCTCCTGATAAAAGGGCAAACCCTCAGTGGTGTTTGTACCTATCCAAACTACCACATGACTCGACCATAATAGAAAGGACATACTACATATTCATGATGGCCAACAAAAAATCTATCTAGTTGCATCCTCCTCAGTTGTCTCATGGTATTTGGCCACTATAGTGTCAACTAGTAAGGTCTCCAAAGGATCTTGTCCTTCTCTAGTTGGTCAAACCTGACTCTCCAAAAATGCAAATCTCCATACAACCATAATTATCATAGAGGATAGCTTAAGGCTCGTGGATACCCTATGGTTGTAGCACATGGGAAACCGAAAGGCTTGGTGCATGTAATATGCTCAAGGCACCACACTTACAAAAGTGTGTAGTGCAACATACTATCTATCTCCCAAAAAAAAAATCAACCCAGATCATAATATAGATGTGCCAGGATACAACATCTGCAAGTGTAGATGTCTTGTACTCTACCATCCCAAAAATCAAGTGAATTAATCCTCCATCAAGGTGTGCAACTTTTCCATCTAGATCTAGTACCAATGCCACTGTGTGCATCATAATCCATCTCACTACTAGGGCTCATGAATATAGTAGCATTAGTAGCTTGATTCACACTCTCACGTGCTCATCATGAACTGGTCCATTAAGCTAGTATTGCATGTTAGCCTTTTGCTCATGAAATGATTGATCTCCTTAGAAGTGTACCTATTCTCCCTAAATAGGAACTTACAGAATTCGGTGTACATCCTCTAAGGTAATGGTCATCTCCTTGTTTGGGAGGTGTAATGTACATGTATCAGCATCCCAATTCTCACATAAAGCCATCAGCATGGCATCATGGTATCTCATGGGACGCATAAGGTATGCCAAATAGATACCAACTACCTAAAGGTTCTTTATCTCCTCTACTGATAGTGCTGGGGCCAAGTCTCTCAAAAAGCTTAATTGATGCCCCCTAGCCGCTGCTGCGACTGGGCAGGTACCTATCAAGATTACAACAATATGCTCTAAAACCTCATCTAATATCTTTAACTTTTTTTCAACATGCAACTGTGCTAAAGTTCTTCTAGTGTTCTTTTTGAAAGGCCCTAGACACTTTAGAACTCTTTTGGGACACTTCGCAAGGAAATGGGACACTTCGCGAAGAAATGGGACACTTCGCGAAGAAACGAGACACTTTGTGAACAAAAGGGACACTTTGCGAACAAATGGGACACTTTGTGAAGAAAGGGGGCACTTTGCAAAAAAAATTTCCAAGACCCTAAATTAACCTATACATGCATTAAAAATCATTAAATAATTGCAAAATCACTAAGTGAAGGTCACAAAATCAACTCACCTAATGATACATCAAGACGTTAAAGCCTGTAATCTCGTCTACTTGGCATCTTCTTGTCTCACTCATCACTCTCAAGCTACAAGAAGGTAAAATGCAATACTAAGTGAAAAAATACTCTACTTTCATATCTTTTAACTATTTTTATTCCTTTTACTCTTATGCATTAAAATAGGGTTATTTTCTATCTTAAGAGTTAATAAAGTACTTTTTCTTCAAAACACCATAACAGGTGCTAGGGAACTCCATTTTCAATGCCATTTGATGCATTGGAATTGTGATTCCACATCAACATCATCAATTGTCTATTTTTTATGTGGCATGGTACTTGGAAATATCCTACGATATGATCTTCCTTATTCAATGTGGCTAGATTGCTACCTTGATTCCACCTCTGTAAAGCAACTAGAATCAACACGGGGCGTACATCTACCCTGAATTTTGATTTCTAGAAGTTAGATAAAAGGATTTTTGGACAAATAAAGAATTCATGTTGTAGGATGTAGTTCCTAATGTTGTGGTTTTGTAGATAACTACACTTGGGGACTTCATTCTCCCAAATTTTGAATGAGTATCCTTTTGTGTAATAAAGTATACTATTTGTAGTCCTTTATCTTACATATGCATGTAGAGTCATATGGGCACTAAAGTGGAGGCTAACTATGGACATAAAAATTGTACTCCTTTGTAGAAAGTACAATTTGTGGCCTAACTTAGTCCTATGTTAGACACCCTTGCACTAATCACCTCTTAAGAAATGCATTTATAGGCCCCTGATGTTCATTATTTTTTATCTAGAGGCCCATTTTACTCAAAAATCATACAAATCACAATAAATAATGCTTAAAACATTCATATCCCAAAAAAACACCTATGAAAACCTCATGTGTGACCCATTCACCACCTTGGGTGAATGATTCCCCTCTAGTGGGACTCATTTGCCAAGGGTGGCAAATGAGTCCCTTTTGGGGGGATTTTCATTTTCAAGCGGGAAATTCACCAACTTAATTCAAATTTTTAGTGGATGTTGGCCTCTTAGGTATTAATAATGAGAAATTAGGTATTGTTTCCTATAAATATGTGTTTTAGGTCATTTTTCACATCTCCTAGTCATTTTTACAAAGTGAAATTCAAAAGTCAAGTGTTGAGAATCTTCCACAAGAAGTTTCATTAGCATTTCTACAGGAAAGTTGAAGTTTTTGGACATCAAGATAAGGTGTTTGCAAGTATTCAACCTCACTTCTCATTCAAGATCCAACATTACAAAGAGTTGATCATGGATTCCTATGGAGAATCATGGAGAAATCTTAGTTGAAGAGATACAACTAGCCATCAAATCAAACCTTATTACTTGTTTTCAAAGTTATTCCATCTTCCATTTTCTCTCCATCTTCAGATTTAAGGTTTGCGTGTCCTTACATTAATTTGAAATTTTGTAGGGTTTCTTTGATTGAAGTATTGCGTCATTCAAGTTCCATTTACTCATGTTATTCTAGCACATTAGAATAGGGTTTTTTCTTTCTTCAGATTTTCCTAGTCTTAGACACACTTAGGGCCAAGGTTTTTTGTAGATTTTGTCCATTCAAGGTTTAACTACCAAATTAGGGGTTTGACCATGGAAAAATCCCCACTAAAAAACAAATTTTAAGTTATTTTGTAGGTTTTTTCGGGGATTCAGATCTAGGTTTCTGTCAAGAAGTGTTGTGCAGGTGATAAAGTACAGATCTAAAACTTGAACTTTCAAAAAATAGAAAAAGGATTGATTCACCATGGATGGAAAATAAGTCCCTTTGGAGCTGTCTATTAGAGCATAGTGCAAATTCCAGTACCCTTTTGGCAGAAAAATGATTCTAGGCAGCAACCCTGGTCTGGGATTGCTTAACCCAGGGTGGAAAATGAGTCCCAATCAGTCAAAAAGTCAATATTTCTAGTTTTTTAGAGTATTTTTCAATCTCTATTAGGTTTATATGTGCATACATTCAGTCTTGTAACTTTATGTTTTGTTCTATTTGCATTTTTATTCATATTTTAAAGTCTTTTTCAAAGAACACTATGTTTTCAAACACTTAATATTTCTTAATTATGCATACATAATCAATAGTATTTTCCAATTCCTTGCATTTAGTTTACCTCGTTTAGACATATTGCACCCACATCACATCTCTCTTTGAATGTGAACATTGCAGTTTGGACCCAATCTTATCTCCTTTTAGGTGAAAAACCATGGAAGGAGCATAAAGCATTTGGGTTGCCAAAATATTTGTTTACACATGCGTGGTAAAAGAAGTTGCAATTGCAAAGATAGAGGTATTATCTCATTCTTTGAGTTTTTGAAAGAAAATATTGATGTTGATTTCCATGTAAACAAGATAAAGAGATTTGTGGAAGTAATTAATTGTGAAGTTAGGACAATGGTTGATCCTTGGGAGGACATAAACATATGGAAGTAAATAACATAGTCGAGTGCAAGGGAGGAGGTAGAAGAAGGAAATAACAATATTTGAATAGACAATCAAGAAGAAAATATTGGGATAGTAGTAGAGTCCAACAAGAGATTACAAAGGTAAGAAATCATCTTTATGATATTTTTGAAAGTGAATTTGATGTTAAGTTATTTGAAAAGGATTTAATTACATTTTTTTATGTGGAAAAGGATGAAATGGATATTATTGTTGTAGAAGATAACAATGAAGTTGTAGCAATGTTTGGTCCATTAAAGGACACATAATTAGTGATAAGTTTGAGAAATAAATGTATGAAAGAACATGTGGAGAAGATGAAAAGTGAGAAGAGTAAAGGGATAAGAGAAAAATATGAAGAAGATGGCCTGTTACTAAAAATTGCAATAGTTGAAAAGGAGTGAATATGTAACGCCCCGCCATGCGAACCCCAAAGGACAACAACACAATAATTACCGCAATTTTTATTTATTTATTTTTTAAGTAAACATAACATACATGTAATACACATTAATTCATAACATGAATTTCATTTAAATAGATTCATTAACACATACATCCCTTGGGGTACATGAAGAGTCATTACGCGACTTAGATCCATACAACAGCAACCATAAAGAATAAAATCTAAAGATATAAAGTAAGCATTAACAAATATAACACATACATGATGATCAATGATAAGAAACCATCTGAATACGCAAATACATTATATGCATGATCATCCTAGCACATTGAATAATAACTACCATAGCCAATATCCACACCAAGTTTAACATTTCATTACAGTACAATGTTTAAGAAGTACAATGATACAAAAGTGTTTCCAATCATGAACGGAAACCATACAACAAGATAACATGATACAAATTAATAGATGAATACAAAGTATCATAACTGGCTCCAAGACAAATACAACTCTGGAGTCGCTGCAATAGCACCAATCCACACCTCTCAATCCTCAGCTGGGGACCCAATGGGGTGCTTGGCATGTTCCACCCGACCATGTAAGTCCGAAGACCCACCCCCTGTGCTAGGAGCTAACAAGAAAGAGACCTCAACCAAGAACATCCAAAAGAGAACCACAAGACTCAACGTCATACAAAAGTATCATAAAACTTAGGAATTATAATGACATAATCCACCACATCCAAGAGTCATAAATCTCATCACATAAATCAAAGCAATAACCAGCAAACAAATAACCAAAGGAAGATCATAAAACACTTCCAAATCAAGATGAAATTATTAAACATATAGCAATTCTGAATCGCAATGATGCAATACAATAATATCATATCATAGTACCATAAGAGTACAAGGTCAAAAACATCCACAAGATTTATACAAGACCAAAGAATACTCCAAAGATCAAATAGGGTAAAACCATAAATCAATTCAAAACAACTATGTTCCATCAATTCAAGACAAAGACCCACTTCCAGAGGATTTCCAAAGAAGCAACATAATAAGGAGTGTTAGAGGAGAGTGTCATCGCATGGCTTAAAATGGATTATCCAGACTACCACTAACGCAAGGCGCCGCCTCCGTCTACTGATGAATTATTCAGGCACTCGAGTACTAGGAGCCACCTCCATCTATGGTTATCCAGGCTTCCTATCTCAAGGTACCACTCCATAGGGTTGCTCATGCGGAACCGTTAACCTTTCATGAGGACAAGGCAATGATCTTGCCAACCACGGCCTTCTCAATCCCCTTTAGTCTGTGGTAGCACTCAAAGGTGGAAGAGGCATCAATTATCTTTTTAATGTGATTCTACCCACCCCCTAATTAATTATTTAAATTATCACTTATTAAATTCACTCTAATGAGGGCTATCATGGCGCCCCTTTGTGCGCCGACCACCCACTTAGAGCCACTCTCACTCTAGACACTCAAAACATAAAAACCAAATCCAAGGGTTGTACAACATAACAAGAACATTATATCACAACAGAGCAGCATGCAAGGCATTACCCATCTTGCCATAAATACATAATCAAAAAAAAAATCTCCATGATTCATGTACAACCCTTTTGAATTCCAAAAATCAAGGCACTTGCCACATCAAGGCACATAGAGAGAGAACATCGACCAACCATAAAAACAAGCCTCTGGAAGATTCTCAAAAAGTTACACTAGGGTTTCCCCATGAAAATCTGACAACAATAAAAGCAAAACCTTAAAGAACTATTTTCAATTCAATTATAATGAGTGTATAAACCAGAATAAGATTAACAACTCCATCCGGATGACACAATCAACTTCGATACGAAATAAATCAGACATCCAAGGGAAACCTCTATTTTCTCCTCTCGGAATACCCATAACTTCAAAGAACTTTTCAAATTTGACTCATTAACAACTCAAGTAGAACCATCAATCATGACAAAGTTAACATTAACCAATTTGCCACTTAGGTAAAGAACAAAAGAACACATACTAGTTCCCAACGAATGGCAACATAAAAATGAGAGAAAAACTCCAACTCAAAAATCAACTCAAGAAAAGTCACATTGAAAGGGTCTATCAAAACAATCCATAAACCACACATTCAAATACAAGATAACCATTCATTCAATAAGAATTAACTCGAAGCAATCAAATAAGAACATTATTCTAACGATCAAACATTTCCATCATTTAAAGATATCACAATATTGCGAATGAAGATATAATCTGATGTTTTTTAAGCCATAAGACACTAATCACAATTCTACTCTTCCAAACACAAATTAAAACAAATATATTCCAATTAGGAAACTATATCGTATCGCACCACCTAACTATTGAATATTTACCAAACTTTCAATTATGCAAAAATCATTTCCCAACTTAAATACATTTTTAGGCTTCTATATTCTTTAGAAACAAAAGAAAAACCCCTACATAGTAAATGAACAACTTGACATGAAGATAGGATTATCAAAGGAACAATGGTAAACTTCCATAGGGTTTGCAACAAACATTAAAAGATTGACATACTTGTATAAATATACTCTCCCAAATAGTAACAATAACATAATTTACTGTTGGATAACAAAATGGATTAGTATGAATGTTTTGGTGTTTTAAATTTATATATATATATATATATATATATATATATATTATTGGGTCTTTATTCTCCACCACAATAATTTACTATTTAGAAATAAATAAATAAGTAAAAATTGTAGAATACATTATTTATTATAATTAAAAATAATAATATATGTTAAAAAATCAATTTCTATTTATTCGTTTCTTTTATTCACTAAAAGGGAACCATAAATTAAACTTCATGTTTTATCTCATATATAAAATATAAATAGGAAAAATCTAAATTTACATTTCCTAGCCTAAAAGAGGACACTCAAAAGAATAAAGAAAAGAAACCATTTTCACTTTAATTATTTACCTAATTCATTCCCTGGCACAATAATTCACAAGTAATCGTAGCAATATTTTATTCTAAGTAACCAACCACATAAAAAGTCTACAAGATATTAAAATATGACGAGATGTTACCACGAAGGCTAAAACATGGCAAATAAAACATATAAGAAATACTAAAGAAATACATTTCTCTAACATTTTATCAATTTACTTCTTTAGAAATATTCCAAATAAATAAATAGAGCTATTACCTTTTTACGCACCTCTAACCATCTACATTACTACTGGAGTGATCCCCTAGAAATTTAATGTTTCTAATTCAATAAATTGAGAATACCACAAAGTCACCCCTAAATAAATTATCAAATACCAGCATTTAACGAAACCTTATGATTAGGTAATTAACAATAATTATGACCTTGCCAAGCATTACTCCTTCCCTAATTACTCAATTTAAGTCCAAGACAATAGATATCTTTTACCTTGTTATCACTTACTAAAATAACAAACTTAAGGAACTTCTTAACAATATAACTAGGGTGTGGACTCAATACACATTAATAACCCCTAAACTTTTCTACTTCCTAAAGCTGATTCTTTTATTTTCCCAAAACTCTCACTATAGATTTGGAGCTACCCTCTTTCTCATGAAAAAGAGAAGAAATAGATGTCAAAATATAAATGAGTAAATAACAGTTTTTCTACAACTGCTCTTAACTATACCCTAATCTTATAGTTGACGAGATTTCATGAATTCAACAGTATCATGCGGGTGAGTTCCATATTAAAATTTCCACCTCTAAGAATAGTAAATCTGAATGAGCTAAATGTTATGCAAACTACTACCTTTTACGTTAATAATGATAATCTTTTATTTTATTTCCCTATATTTAATGTATATTAAGATGTTGATTGAGATACACTTATCAAATTTCCCACTAAGGCATAAAAGCCAACAGCATTGAGGCAATTCACAGAGGTAGTTTTAAACAATAAAAAAAATGAATCAATAACCTATCAAGCGCGGATCTAGAACAGAGTGCATGCACCGCAGCCAATACAGGTTGACAAAGAAATCAGAGAGGCTATTTAATTCTGTACAATGTTTCAACTTCTAATTGCTGTAACAGTGACAGGTTACCAAGGTTTTCAGAGAAACTATTTAATTTACTACACTTTTGCAAGTCTAACGTTGCAGCTGTGACAGTTTTGCCTATGGTTTCAGGGAAATTTTATAAATTTTGATTACCAGACTATGTGAAGGAGCTCATCTATGCACTGTATTCAATAATATCAATTTCTCTCAGCTTCGACTGAAAGGAGGTAAATGGCAAGGCTAGAAACATTGCGCAGACCAAGAGAATTAAATAATCTGCTCATTGGTCCTCAATTTCTTCCTTAAACAATCTGCTCATTGATGGCAACAGAGAAGACACACGAACCAAGCTTCCTCCAAGATGGAGATGGTTACGGTTGCAAAAATGTGAGACGCCATATAGACAGTGAATTTTGGAACTTGGGAATATCGCCATTTACTTGTATTATTATCAAATCCCGAATGTTATCCACAAAACCAAAGAAAAGAAGAAAGGTGAGGTGCAAATATGTGACTTATGCGCAGGAGAAATAATATACAAATGCAGTTCTGGTTGGTGGCGGGTTTCCAGAGACGTGTTCAAGTTTGAAGTTTAGAAATTAAATTCCACCACGGCCAACGGTAAACACTCTATTCTGTTAGTACATTGACGATATTTTATTTTCAAGTGCTGCAACTGCGATAGATTGTCAAGCAGGTTATTTAAAACTTTAAACTCCCTATATTGAGGATAAAATAAAATAACAAGGATTAGATTTTTATCCCTATATTGAGGATAAATGTCATAACAATGCAAGCATTAGAAAGAGGAAATTTAAATACATATTGAGGATAATCAGAGTACTCAGATGAGAGTGCTACCACATAAAAAAATTTGCTGTCGCTAGGTCTATGAAAACATGATTGTTTTTTTTTTTTTTAAAAACAGAAAAATCATATCCTTTCAGAAAACTCAAAGAAACTACTGTTTTGAAGAGAAATTTCCAGGAGTTGATCAGGAGGGATGAAAGATTATAGTACGCTCTTAAGTGATTAAGTGATTAATCTTTGAGTGGGTTTCAGTGTTTGGCCTAAATTTTCAGTTAATATCTCACACAAAAGAAATATATAACAATAAATTTTAGATAGAATTTGCTAAAAGTTGTAGCATTGGTGGCACTTACAGATCCCACAGAGTATTTGGTACAAGAACTCCTAATTTACTCAGAAGTGTACAGATAATAAATTTAGGGGAGTCCTATCCACGGTTTAAATAAGGTAAGACAAAATGAAAAAAGAATGACAAGTATTGCAAAAATCCTACCAAGGTGAAATTAATTTAATTAAATGTTCATTTGAGGATTTATCTACTCGTAACTATCATACATTCCTAATTATAGATGAGCATATAAACCCAAATAGACACGGTGCATTAAATCTTAACCTTGTAAAGGAAGAATAAAATATTGCATAATAAAAATCAAGCTCAAAATTTATCTACTCGTTACTAACACCCACACTTAATTCTAGTCAGTACACAAACCCAAACAGGCATAGAGCAGTTCATTCTAGAAAAATAAAATGATACATAGAACTATGTTTTCATACCTGCGGAGTACACCAAAACACGAAATTCATCCTCCAAGTCCCGCTCAATTGTTCGAGGATCCAAATTGCCAACATAAACACGAGACATAGCTGTTACAAAGCCTTCCCGCAGAAAAATCCTCCAACTCGGCACCGGAAAAAGATTAGTAAGCCGTGGGCGATCAGATCAGATGAAGCTGAAAGTCGAGAAAAATGTCGTACGAAATATACAAAGATTAGAATCAGAGGAATTTGCAGATGGAGTTGTATCTAAAACCCTGGCCTTCAAACCCTCAAATTTTCAGTCTCAGCTTCTTCCAAACTCCACACACACTGCAGAAATTCCTTGAGATCTCTCTCTCTGCCAGAATGTCGATTCCGTTCTATCTCCCCCCTTAATTTCTTGCCTCCTTTTAAAGAAAATACCAAATTCTCCGTTCAACCGCCCTAACTCCTCTTTCTCCTCCGTAAATTATTTTCAAAATAACTAATTTTATTTACCACTTTAATTAATCATTAATTTATGTATCTATTTATTTAATTTTAATATTCAAGATTTATTTATTTAATTCATTTTAACCATAATATTTTATTTTCCGAAACAAGAAGTATTATAACTTTTATTTCAAATCATGCCAATCAATTAAAATCTATTGCCAATAAAATTTACCTTTACTTGGAATAATTACCTTTGAACAACTAATAAATTATTAATTATTATTATCGAATATTATTAAAAGAATGCAAAACAATTAATTTATTTATTTATTAATAATTCTTTAATTAATATTTTATAAAACTAATTTATTTAATTATAATATTTTCTTTTAATTAACCACTATACCTTTTAATTTTATAATCCTATTTAAATGTCATAATTTGATCAAAAACATTTATTGACCAGAATAAATCAAATGCACTCAAAGTCCAACAATACTTGACCTCACAACGAGTTGAAGTGCATTACAGAGCCAACGCAAAATGGAGGGCACTACATCCTCCCCCCCTTAGGCCTCGACTTACTACATCAATTTACTTCTTTAGAAATATTCCAAATAAATAAATAGAGCTATTACCTTTTTACGCACCTCTAACCATCTACATTACTACTGGAGTGATCCCCTAGAAATTTAATGTTTCTAATTCCATAAATTGAGAATACCACAAAGTCACCCCTAAATAAATTATCAAATACCAGCATTTAACGAAACCTTATGATTAGTTAATTAACAATAATTATGACCTTGCCAAGCATTACTCCTTCCCTAATTACTCAATTTAAGTCCAAGACAATAGATATCTTTTACCTTGTTATCACTTACTAAAATAACAAACTTAAGGAACTTCTTAACAATATAACTAGGGTGTGGACTCAATACACATTAATAACCCCTAAACTTTTCTACTTCCTAAAGCTGATTCTTTTATTTTCCCAAAACTCTCACTATAGATTTGGAGCTACCCTCTTTCTCATGAAAAAGAGAAGAAACAGATGTCAAAATATAAATGAGTAAATAACAGTTTTTCTACAACTGCTCTTAACTATACCCTAATCTTATAGTTGACGAGATTTCATGAATTCAACAGTATCATGCGGGTGAGTTCCATATTAAAATTTCCACCTCTAAGAATAGTAAATCTGAATGAACTAAATGTTATGCAAACTACTACCTTTTACGTTAATAATGATAATCTTTTATTTTATTTCCCTATATTTAATGTATATTAAGATGTTGATTGAGATACACTTATCAAATTTCCCACTAAGGCATAAAAGCCAACAACATTGAGGCAATTCACAGAGGTAGTTTTAAACAATAAAAAAAATGAATCAATAACCTATCAAGCATGGATCTAGAACAGAGTGCATGCACCGCAGCCAATACAGGTTGACAAAGAAATCAGAGAGGCTATTTAATTCTGTACAATGTTTCAACTTCTAATTGCTGTAACAGTGATAGGTTACCAAGGTTTTCAGAGAAACTATTTAATTTACTACACTTTTGCAAGTCTAACATTGCAGCTGTGACAGTTTTGCCTATGGTTTCAGGGAAATTTTATAAATTTTGATTACCAGACTATGTGAAGGAGCTCATCTATGCAGTGTATTCAATAATATCAATTTCTCTCAGCTTCGACTGAAAGGAGGTAACTGGCAAGGCTAGAAACATTGCGCAGACCAAGAGAATTAAATAATCTGCTCATTGGTCCTCAATTTCTTCACTTAAACAATCTGCTCATTGATGGCAACAGAGAAGACACACGAACCAAGCTTCCTCCAAGATGGAGATGGTTGCGGTTGCAAAAATGTGAGACGCCATATAGACAGTGAATTTTGGAACTTGGGAATATCGCCATTTACTTGTATTATTATCAAATCCCGAATGTTATCCACAAAACCAAAGAAAAGAAGAAAGGTGAGGTGCAAATATGTGACTTATGCGCAGGAGAAATAATATACAAATGCAGTTCTAGTTGGTGGCGGGTTTCCAGAGACGTGTTCAAGTTTGAAGTTTAGTAATTAAATTCCACCACGGCCAACGGTAAACACTCTATTCTGTTAGTACATTGACGATATTTTATTTTCAAGTGCTGCAACTGCGATAGATTGTCAAGCAGGTTATTTAAAACTTTAAACTCCCTATATTGAGGATAAAATAAAATAACAAGGATTAGATTTTTATCCCTATATTGAGGATAAATGTCATAACAATGCAAGCATTAGAAAGAGGAAATTTAAATACATATTGAGGATAATCAGAGTACTCAGATGAGAGTGCTACCACATAAAATTTTTTGTTGTCGCTAGGTCTATGAAAACATGATTGTTTTTTTTTATTTAAAAAAAAAATAGAAAAATCATATCCTTTCAGAAAACTCAAAGAAACTACTATTTTGAAGAGAAATTTCTAGGAGTTGATCAGGAGGGATGGAAGATTATAGTACGCTCTTAAGTGATTAAGTGATTAATCTTTGAGTGGGTTTCAATGTTTGGCCTAAATTTTTAGTTAATATCTAACACAAAAGAAATATATAACAATAAATTTCAGATAGAATTTGCTAAAACTTGTAGCATTGGTGGCACTTACAGATCCCACAGAGTATTTGGTACAAGAACTCCTAATTTACTCAGAAGTGTACAGATAATAAATTTAGGGGAGTCCTATCCACGGTTTGAATAAGGTAAGAGAAAAATGATGAAAAAGAATGACAAGTATTGCAAAAATCCTACCAAGGTGAAATTAATTTAATTAAATGTTCAATTGAGGATTTATCTACTCGTAACTATCATACATTCCTAATTATAGATGAGCATATAAACCCAAATAGACATGGTGCATTAAATCTTAACCTTGTAAAGGAAGAATAAAATATTGCATAATAAAAATCAAGCTCAAAATTTATCTACTCGTTACTAACACCCACACTTAATTCTAGTCAGTACACAAACCCAAACAGGCATAGAGTAGTTCATTCTAGAAAAATAAAATGATACATAGAACTATGTTTTCATACCTGCGGAGTACACCAAAACACGAAATTCATCCTCCAAGTCCCGCTCAATTGTTTGAGGATCCAAATTGCCAACATAAACACGAGACATAGCTGTTACAAAGCCTTCCCGCAGAAAAATCCTCCAACTCGGCACCGGAAAAAGATTAGTAAGCCGTGGGCGATCAGATCAGATGAAGCTGAAAGTCGAGAAAAATGTCGTACGAAATATACAAAGATTAGAATCAGAGGAATTTGCAGATGGAGTTGTATCTAAAACCCTGGCCTTCAAACCCTCAAATTTTTAGTCTCAGCTTCTTCCAAACTCCACATACACTGCAGAAATTCCTTGAGATCTCTCTCTCTGCCAGAATGTCGATTTCGTTCTATCTCCCCCCTTAATTTCTTGCCTCCTTTTAAAGAAAATACCAAATTCTCCGTTCAACCGCCCTAACTCCTCTTTCTCCTCCATAAATTATTTTCAAAATAACTAATTTTATTTACCACTTTAATTAATCATTAATTTATGTATCTATTTATTTAATTTTAATATTCAAGATTTATTTATTTAATTCATTTTAACCATAATATTTTATTTTCCGAAACAAGAAGTATTATAACTTTTATTTCAAATCATGCCAATCAATTAAAATCTATTGCCAATAAAATTTACCTTTACTTGGAATAATTACCTTTGAACAACTAATAAATTATTAATTATTATTATCGAATATTATTAAAAGAATGCAAAACAATTAATTTATTTATTTATTAATAATTCTTTAATTAATATTTTATAAAACTAATTTATTTAATTATAATATTTTCTTTTAATTAACCACTATACCTTTTAATTTTATAATCCTATTTAAATGTCATAATTTGATCAAAAACATTTATTGACCAGAATAAATCAAATGCACTCAAAGTCCAACAATACTTGACCTCACAACGAGTTGAAGTGCATTACAGAGCCAACGCAAAATGGAGGGCACTACATCCTCCCCCCCTTAGGCCTCGACTTACTCCTGGAAGTCGAGCTCAAGCATAACCATGGTAACACAACAATAGCAATTATCATAAGCACATCAACACCATAAATGAAAACATCAATCAAACATCATCAAGCAAGCAATGAAAATTAAACAACCCAACATAAGGAAAAGATACCAAAATGATAATAGTAACGGGGGTTGCAACCAAACTAATTTCCAAACACTAAGACGGAGTGGACAAACTAAGTTGAGGAAACTTTCTGGTCAGCTCCTATGTTCAACGTCAAGCCCATTGGGTGTTTATGATGCTCGCCCAGTCCTGACAATGCAGGTGGAATCAAGACTTAATTCCTGCAATCCTGCATGCAAACAAATGTTGTGCATAATATATATATCACAAATACATCATGAGAGAAAATCCCAGCATAGTAGGGCACTCGCGAGCGAGTGATACCACACTGTCCCTCCCACTAACCACACATAATAGTCAAAACAATTCTAATAACTCATAAATAGTTTTCTTCTTACTAGTTAAACAATATTGTCATAAGGATGCTAACCATAAATCTAATCCATCTACTATATCACAATGAATTACTACTTGACATTATAAGTACCTATACCTACATATTACAATTACATTACCTTCGTCACTATGCTTTCTGAAGCCAAGTTCCTGTAAATCGAAAGCTAACATAGAACATTGCACATTAGTACCAATAATTCAAGTTGTATTTTAACCTCAAGATACTATATTCTGCTAAAAATCATAGAATAATTATCCACCAAACCTCATATTTTTGTTAAAACTCATAATTTTCACCCAAAGAACTCCACATTAACCATTATTCCACACCAAATCTCACATCAATTTCAATAAAAAGGGAAAATTTTACACCTTCACAGATTCAAGAAAACATAATTCACCATTCAAGAACAACAAAATCGCAAATTCCACACAAACTTGACATATTCACGCACATAAAACACATCACCAAGAAACACATCACACTAAAACTCAAGGGTCCATAGAGCATCCCCGACAAAAAGGATATTGGTGCATTGCGCACTACACCGCGGGTCCTATCCTTTCAATCGGTTTCCTGCACCATCGACCCGACACTGGTTAACAGAAGAAACTCAGGTTCACAACAATGACAACAGAAAAGTGAAACTCAAGATGCATGGGTCTAAGCGCAAGTTTACATAGTGAGCACATAGTGCCCAGTGTATGAACCTATGCTCTGATACCAATGTTGTAAGGCCCCGCCGTGCGAACCCCAAAGGACAACAACACAATAATTACCGCAATTTTTTTTTTTTTTTTTTAAGTAAACATAACATACATGTAATACACATTAATTCATAACATGAATTTCATTTAAATAGATTCATTAACACATACATCCCTTGGGGTACACGAAGAGTCATTACGCGACTTAGATCCATACAACAACAACCATAAAGAATAAAATCTAAAGATATAAAGTAAGCATTAACAAATATAACACATACATGATGATCAATGATAAGAAACCATCTAAATACGCAAATACATCATATGCATGATCATCCTAGCACATTGAATAACAACTGCCATAGCCAATATCCACACCAAGTTTAACATTTCATTACAGTACAATGTTTAAGAAGTACAATGATACAAAAGTGTTTCCAATCATGAACGGAAACCATACAACAAGATAACATGATACAAATGAATAGATGAATACAAAGTATCATAACTGGCTCCAAGACAAATACAACTCTGGAGTCGCTGCAATAGCACCAATCCACACCTCTCAATCCTCAGCTGGGGACCCAATGGGGTGCTTGGCACGTTCCACCCGACCATGTGAGTCCGAAGACCCACCCCCCGTGCTAGGAGCTAATAAGAAAGAGACCTCAACCAAGAACATCCAACAGAAAACCACAAGACTCAACGTCATACAAAAGTATCATAAAACTTAGGAATTATAATGACATAATCCACCACATCCAAGAGTCATAAATCTCATCACATAAATCAAAGCAATAACCAGCAAACAAATAACCAAAGGAAGATCATAAAACACTTCCAAATCAAGATGAAATTATTAAACATATCACAATTCTGAATCGCAATGATGCAATACAATAACATCATATCACAGTACCATAAGAGTACAAGGTCAAAAACATCCACAAGATTTATACAAGACCAAAGAATACTCCAAAGATCAAATAGGGTAAAACCATAAATCAATTCAAAACAACTATGTTCCATCAATTCAAGACAAAGACCCACTTCCAGAGGATTTCCAAAGAAGCAACATAATAAGGAGTGTTAGAGGAGAGCGTCATCGCATGGCTTAACATGGATTATCTAGGCTACCACTAACGCAAGGCACCGCCTCCGTCTACTGACAAATTATCCAGGCACTCGAGCACTAGGAGCTGCCTCCATCTATGGTTATCCAGGCTTCCTATCTCAAGGTACCACTCCATAGGGTTGCTCATGCGGAACCGTTAACCTTTCATGAGGACAAGGCAACGATCTTGCCAACCACGGCCTTCTCAATCCCCTTTAGTCTGTGGTAGCACTCAAAGGTGGAAGAGGCATCAATTATCTTTTTAATGTGATTCTACCCACCCCCTAATTAATTATTTAAATTATCACTTATTAAATTCACTCTAACGAGGGCTATCCTGGCGCCCCTTTGTGCGCCGACCACCCACTTAGAGCCACTCTCACTCTAGACACTCAAAACATAAAAACCAAATCCAAGGGTTGTACAACATAACAAGAACATTATATCACAACAGAGCAGCATGCAAGGCATTACCCATCTTGCCATAAATACATAATCAAAAAAAAAATCTCCATGATTCATGTACAACCCTTTTGAATTCCAAAAATCAAGGCACTTGCCACATCAAGGCACATAGAGAGAGAACATCGACCAACCATAAAAACAAGCCTCTGGAAGATTCTCAAAAAGTTACACTAGGGTTTCCCCATGAAAATCTGACAACAATAAAAGCAAAACCTTAAAGAACTATTTTCAATTCAATTATAATGAGTGTATAAACCAGAATAAGATTAACAACTCCATCCAGATGACACAATCAACTTCGATACGAAATAAATCAGACATCCAAGGGAAACCTCTATTTTCTCCTCTCGGAATACCCATAACTTCAAAGAACTTTTCAAATTTGACTCATTAACAACTCAAGTAGAACCATCAATCATGACAAAGTTAACATTAACCAATTTGCCACTTAGGTAAAGAACAAAAGAACACATACTAGTTCCCAACGAATGGCAACATAAAAATGAGAGAAAAACTCCAACTCAAAAATCAACTCAGGAAAAGTCACATTGAAAGGGTCTATCAAAACAATCCATAAACCACACATTCAAATACAAGATAACCATTCATTCAATAAGAATTAACTCGAAGCAATCAAATAAGAACATTATTCTAACGATCAAACATTTCCATCATTTAAAGATATCACAATATTGCGAATGAAGATATAATCTGATGTTTTTTAAGCCATAAGACACTAATCACAATTCTACTCTTCCAAACACAAATTAAAACAAATATATTCCAATTAGGAAACTATATCGTATCGCACCACCTAACTATTGAATATTTACCAAACTTTCAATTATGCAAAAATCATTTCCCAACTTAAATACATTTTTAGGCTTCTATATTCTTTAGAAACAAAAGAAAAACCCCTACATAGTAAATGAACAACTTGACA
>VDFB02000008.1:99562029-99687029 GCA_007258455.2 Sequoia sempervirens | reverse complement strand
TAGTTGGTCAAACCTGACTCTCCAAAAATGCAAATCTCCATACAACCATAATTATCATAGAGGATAGCTTAAGGCTCGTGGATACCCTATGGTTGTAGCACATGGGAAACCGAAAGGCTTGGTGCATGTAATATGCTCAAGGCACCACACTTACAAAAGTGTGTAGTGCAACATACTATCTATCTCCCAAAAAAAAAATCAACCCAGATCATAATATAGATGTGCCAGGATACAACATCTGCAAGTGTAGATGTCTTGTACTCTACCATCCCAAAAATCAAGTGAATTAATCCTCCATCAAGGTGTGCAACTTTTCCATCTAGATCTAGTACCAATGCCACTGTGTGCATCATAATCCATCTCACTACTAGGGCTCATGAATATAGTAGCATTAGTAGCTTGATTCACACTCTCACGTGCTCATCATGAACTGGTCCATTAAGCTAGTATTGCATGTTAGCCTTTTGCTCATGAAATGATTGATCTCCTTAGAAGTGTACCTATTCTCCCTAAATAGGAACTTACAGAATTCGGTGTACATCCTCTAAGGTAATGGTCATCTCCTTGTTTGGGAGGTGTAATGTACATGTATCAGCATCCCAATTCTCACATAAAGCCATCAGCATGGCATCATGGTATCTCATGGGACGCATAAGGTATGCCAAATAGATACCAACTACCTAAAGGTTCTTTATCTCCTCTACTGATAGTGCTGGGGCCAAGTCTCTCAAAAAGCTTAATTGATGCCCCCTAGCCGCTGCTGCGACTGGGCAGGTACCTATCAAGATTACAACAATATGCTCTAAAACCTCATCTAATATCTTTAACTTTTTTTCAACATGCAACTGTGCTAAAGTTCTTCTAGTGTTCTTTTTGAAAGGCCCTAGACACTTTAGAACTCTTTTGGGACACTTCGCAAGGAAATGGGACACTTCGCGAAGAAATGGGACACTTCGCGAAGAAACGAGACACTTTGTGAACAAAAGGGACACTTTGCGAACAAATGGGACACTTTGTGAAGAAAGGGGGCACTTTGCAAAAAAAATTTCCAAGACCCTAAATTAACCTATACATGCATTAAAAATCATTAAATAATTGCAAAATCACTAAGTGAAGGTCACAAAATCAACTCACCTAATGATACATCAAGACGTTAAAGCCTGTAATCTCGTCTACTTGGCATCTTCTTGTCTCACTCATCACTCTCAAGCTACAAGAAGGTAAAATGCAATACTAAGTGAAAAAATACTCTACTTTCATATCTTTTAACTATTTTTATTCCTTTTACTCTTATGCATTAAAATAGGGTTATTTTCTATCTTAAGAGTTAATAAAGTACTTTTTCTTCAAAACACCATAACAGGTGCTAGGGAACTCCATTTTCAATGCCATTTGATGCATTGGAATTGTGATTCCACATCAACATCATCAATTGTCTATTTTTTATGTGGCATGGTACTTGGAAATATCCTACGATATGATCTTCCTTATTCAATGTGGCTAGATTGCTACCTTGATTCCACCTCTGTAAAGCAACTAGAATCAACACGGGGCGTACATCTACCCTGAATTTTGATTTCTAGAAGTTAGATAAAAGGATTTTTGGACAAATAAAGAATTCATGTTGTAGGATGTAGTTCCTAATGTTGTGGTTTTGTAGATAACTACACTTGGGGACTTCATTCTCCCAAATTTTGAATGAGTATCCTTTTGTGTAATAAAGTATACTATTTGTAGTCCTTTATCTTACATATGCATGTAGAGTCATATGGGCACTAAAGTGGAGGCTAACTATGGACATAAAAATTGTACTCCTTTGTAGAAAGTACAATTTGTGGCCTAACTTAGTCCTATGTTAGACACCCTTGCACTAATCACCTCTTAAGAAATGCATTTATAGGCCCCTGATGTTCATTATTTTTTATCTAGAGGCCCATTTTACTCAAAAATCATACAAATCACAATAAATAATGCTTAAAACATTCATATCCCAAAAAAACACCTATGAAAACCTCATGTGTGACCCATTCACCACCTTGGGTGAATGATTCCCCTCTAGTGGGACTCATTTGCCAAGGGTGGCAAATGAGTCCCTTTTGGGGGGATTTTCATTTTCAAGCGGGAAATTCACCAACTTAATTCAAATTTTTAGTGGATGTTGGCCTCTTAGGTATTAATAATGAGAAATTAGGTATTGTTTCCTATAAATATGTGTTTTAGGTCATTTTTCACATCTCCTAGTCATTTTTACAAAGTGAAATTCAAAAGTCAAGTGTTGAGAATCTTCCACAAGAAGTTTCATTAGCATTTCTACAGGAAAGTTGAAGTTTTTGGACATCAAGATAAGGTGTTTGCAAGTATTCAACCTCACTTCTCATTCAAGATCCAACATTACAAAGAGTTGATCATGGATTCCTATGGAGAATCATGGAGAAATCTTAGTTGAAGAGATACAACTAGCCATCAAATCAAACCTTATTACTTGTTTTCAAAGTTATTCCATCTTCCATTTTCTCTCCATCTTCAGATTTAAGGTTTGCGTGTCCTTACATTAATTTGAAATTTTGTAGGGTTTCTTTGATTGAAGTATTGCGTCATTCAAGTTCCATTTACTCATGTTATTCTAGCACATTAGAATAGGGTTTTTTCTTTCTTCAGATTTTCCTAGTCTTAGACACACTTAGGGCCAAGGTTTTTTGTAGATTTTGTCCATTCAAGGTTTAACTACCAAATTAGGGGTTTGACCATGGAAAAATCCCCACTAAAAAACAAATTTTAAGTTATTTTGTAGGTTTTTTCGGGGATTCAGATCTAGGTTTCTGTCAAGAAGTGTTGTGCAGGTGATAAAGTACAGATCTAAAACTTGAACTTTCAAAAAATAGAAAAAGGATTGATTCACCATGGATGGAAAATAAGTCCCTTTGGAGCTGTCTATTAGAGCATAGTGCAAATTCCAGTACCCTTTTGGCAGAAAAATGATTCTAGGCAGCAACCCTGGTCTGGGATTGCTTAACCCAGGGTGGAAAATGAGTCCCAATCAGTCAAAAAGTCAATATTTCTAGTTTTTTAGAGTATTTTTCAATCTCTATTAGGTTTATATGTGCATACATTCAGTCTTGTAACTTTATGTTTTGTTCTATTTGCATTTTTATTCATATTTTAAAGTCTTTTTCAAAGAACACTATGTTTTCAAACACTTAATATTTCTTAATTATGCATACATAATCAATAGTATTTTCCAATTCCTTGCATTTAGTTTACCTCGTTTAGACATATTGCACCCACATCACATCTCTCTTTGAATGTGAACATTGCAGTTTGGACCCAATCTTATCTCCTTTTAGGTGAAAAACCATGGAAGGAGCATAAAGCATTTGGGTTGCCAAAATATTTGTTTACACATGCGTGGTAAAAGAAGTTGCAATTGCAAAGATAGAGGTATTATCTCATTCTTTGAGTTTTTGAAAGAAAATATTGATGTTGATTTCCATGTAAACAAGATAAAGAGATTTGTGGAAGTAATTAATTGTGAAGTTAGGACAATGGTTGATCCTTGGGAGGACATAAACATATGGAAGTAAATAACATAGTCGAGTGCAAGGGAGGAGGTAGAAGAAGGAAATAACAATATTTGAATAGACAATCAAGAAGAAAATATTGGGATAGTAGTAGAGTCCAACAAGAGATTACAAAGGTAAGAAATCATCTTTATGATATTTTTGAAAGTGAATTTGATGTTAAGTTATTTGAAAAGGATTTAATTACATTTTTTTATGTGGAAAAGGATGAAATGGATATTATTGTTGTAGAAGATAACAATGAAGTTGTAGCAATGTTTGGTCCATTAAAGGACACATAATTAGTGATAAGTTTGAGAAATAAATGTATGAAAGAACATGTGGAGAAGATGAAAAGTGAGAAGAGTAAAGGGATAAGAGAAAAATATGAAGAAGATGGCCTGTTACTAAAAATTGCAATAGTTGAAAAGGAGTGAATATGTAACGCCCCGCCATGCGAACCCCAAAGGACAACAACACAATAATTACCGCAATTTTTATTTATTTATTTTTTAAGTAAACATAACATACATGTAATACACATTAATTCATAACATGAATTTCATTTAAATAGATTCATTAACACATACATCCCTTGGGGTACATGAAGAGTCATTACGCGACTTAGATCCATACAACAGCAACCATAAAGAATAAAATCTAAAGATATAAAGTAAGCATTAACAAATATAACACATACATGATGATCAATGATAAGAAACCATCTGAATACGCAAATACATTATATGCATGATCATCCTAGCACATTGAATAATAACTACCATAGCCAATATCCACACCAAGTTTAACATTTCATTACAGTACAATGTTTAAGAAGTACAATGATACAAAAGTGTTTCCAATCATGAACGGAAACCATACAACAAGATAACATGATACAAATTAATAGATGAATACAAAGTATCATAACTGGCTCCAAGACAAATACAACTCTGGAGTCGCTGCAATAGCACCAATCCACACCTCTCAATCCTCAGCTGGGGACCCAATGGGGTGCTTGGCATGTTCCACCCGACCATGTAAGTCCGAAGACCCACCCCCTGTGCTAGGAGCTAACAAGAAAGAGACCTCAACCAAGAACATCCAAAAGAGAACCACAAGACTCAACGTCATACAAAAGTATCATAAAACTTAGGAATTATAATGACATAATCCACCACATCCAAGAGTCATAAATCTCATCACATAAATCAAAGCAATAACCAGCAAACAAATAACCAAAGGAAGATCATAAAACACTTCCAAATCAAGATGAAATTATTAAACATATAGCAATTCTGAATCGCAATGATGCAATACAATAATATCATATCATAGTACCATAAGAGTACAAGGTCAAAAACATCCACAAGATTTATACAAGACCAAAGAATACTCCAAAGATCAAATAGGGTAAAACCATAAATCAATTCAAAACAACTATGTTCCATCAATTCAAGACAAAGACCCACTTCCAGAGGATTTCCAAAGAAGCAACATAATAAGGAGTGTTAGAGGAGAGTGTCATCGCATGGCTTAAAATGGATTATCCAGACTACCACTAACGCAAGGCGCCGCCTCCGTCTACTGATGAATTATTCAGGCACTCGAGTACTAGGAGCCACCTCCATCTATGGTTATCCAGGCTTCCTATCTCAAGGTACCACTCCATAGGGTTGCTCATGCGGAACCGTTAACCTTTCATGAGGACAAGGCAATGATCTTGCCAACCACGGCCTTCTCAATCCCCTTTAGTCTGTGGTAGCACTCAAAGGTGGAAGAGGCATCAATTATCTTTTTAATGTGATTCTACCCACCCCCTAATTAATTATTTAAATTATCACTTATTAAATTCACTCTAATGAGGGCTATCATGGCGCCCCTTTGTGCGCCGACCACCCACTTAGAGCCACTCTCACTCTAGACACTCAAAACATAAAAACCAAATCCAAGGGTTGTACAACATAACAAGAACATTATATCACAACAGAGCAGCATGCAAGGCATTACCCATCTTGCCATAAATACATAATCAAAAAAAAAATCTCCATGATTCATGTACAACCCTTTTGAATTCCAAAAATCAAGGCACTTGCCACATCAAGGCACATAGAGAGAGAACATCGACCAACCATAAAAACAATCCTCTGGAAGATTCTCAAAAAGTTACACTAGGGTTTCCCCATGAAAATCTGACAACAATAAAAGCAAAACCTTAAAGAACTATTTTCAATTCAATTATAATGAGTGTATAAACCAGAATAAGATTAACACCTCCATCCAGATGACACAATCAACTTCGATACGAAATAAATCAGACATCCAAGGGAAACCTCTATTTTCTCCTCTCGGAATACCCATAACTTCAAAGAACTTTTCAAATTTGACTCATTAACAACTCAAGTAGAACCATCAATCATGACAAAGTTAACATTAACCAATTTGCCACTTAGGTAAAGAACAAAAGAACACATACTAGTTCCCAACGAATAGCAACATAAAAACGAGAGAAAAAACTCCAACTCAAAAATCAACTCAGGAAAAGTCACATTGAAAGGGTCTATCAAAACAATCCATAAACCACACATTCAAATACAAGATAACCATTCATTCAATAAGAATTAACTCAAAGCAATCAAATAAGAACATTATTCTAATGATCAAACATTTCCATCATTTAAAGATATCACAATATTGCGAATGAAGATATAATCTCTTTTTTTTTAAGCCATAAGACACTAATCACAATTCTACTCTTCCAAACACAAATTAAAACAAATATATTCCAATTAGGAAACTATATCGTATCGCACCACCTAACTATCGAATATTTACCAAACTTTCAATTATGCAAAAATCATTTCCCAACTTAAATACATTTCTAGGCTTCTATATTCTTTAGAAACAAAAGAAAAACCCCTACATAGTAAATGAACAACTTGACATGAAGATAGGATTATCAAAGGAACAATGGTAAACTTCCATAGGGTTTGCAACAAACATTAAAAGATTGACATACTTGTATAATTATACTCTCCCAAATAGTAACAATAACATAATTTACTGTTGGATAACAAAATGGATTAGTATGAATGTTTTGGTGTTTTAAATTTATATATATATATATATATTTTTATTGGGTCATTATTCTCCACCACAATAATTTACTATTTAGAAATAAATAAATAAGTAAAAATTGTAGAATACATTATTTATTATAATTAAAAATAATAATATATGTTAAACAATCTAATTTCTATTTATTCGTTTCTTTTATTCACTAAAAGGGAACCATAAATTAAACTTCATGTTTTATCTCATATATAAAATATAAATAGGAAAAATCTAAATTTACATTTCCTAGCCTAAAAGAGGACACTCAAAAGAATAAAGAAAAGAAACCATTTTCACTTTAATTATTTACCTAATTCATTCCCTAGCACAATAATTCACAAGTAATCGTAGCAATATTTTATTCTAAGTAACCAACCACATAAAAAGTCTGAAGATATTAAACATGACTAGATGTTACTAATGGCTACAAAACATACAAATAAAATAAGAAATACTAAGAAATACATTTTCTACATTTTATCAATTTACTTTAGAAATATTCCAAATAAATAACAACAGAGCTATTACCTTTTACGCACCTCTAACCATTCATTACTATCGAGGATCCCCAGAAATTCTATCGTTTCCAATTCAACAATTGAGAATACCAAAGTCACCCCAACAAATTATCAAATACCAAGATTTAATCTAAACCTTATGATTAGGTAATTAACAATAATTATGACCTTGCCAAGCATTACTCCTTCCCTAATTACTCAATTTAAGTCCAAGACAATAGATATCTTTTACCTTGTTATCACTTACTAAAATAACAAACTTAAGGAACTTCTTAACAATATAACTAGGGTGTGGACTCAATACACATTAATAACCCCTAAACTTTTCTACTTCCTAAAGCTGATTCTTTTATTTTCCCAAAACTCTCACTATAGATTTGGAGCTACCCTCTTTCTCATGAAAAAGAGAAGAAATAGATGTCAAAATATAAATGAGTAAATAACAGTTTTTCTACAACTGCTCTTAACTATACCCTAATCTTATAGTTGACGAGATTTCATGAATTCAACAGTATCATGCGGGTGAGTTCCATATTAAAATTTCCACCTCTAAGAATAGTAAATCTGAATGAGCTAAATGTTATGCAAACTACTACCTTTTACGTTAATAATGATAATCTTTTATTTTATTTCCCTATATTTAATGTATATTAAGATGTTGATTGAGATACACTTATCAAATTTCCCACTAAGGCATAAAAGCCAACAACATTGAGGCAATTCACAGAGGTAGTTTTAGACAATAAAAAAAAATGAATCAATAACCTATCAAGCGCGGATCTAGAACAGAGTGCATGCACCGCAGCCAATACAGGTTGACAAAGAAATCAGAGAGGCTATTTAATTCTGTACAATGTTTCAACTTCTAATTGCTGTAACAGTGACAGGCTACCAAGGTTTTCAGAGAAACTATTTAATTTACTACACTTTTGCAAGTCTAACGTTGCAGCTGTGACAGTTTTGCCTATGGTTTCAGGGAAATTTTATAAATTTTGATTACCAGACTATGTGAAGGAGCTCATCTATGCACTATATTCAATAATATCAATTTCTCTCAGCTTCGACTGAAAGGAGGTAAATGGAAAGGCTAGAAACATTGCGCAAACCAAGAGAATTAAATAATCTGCAAATTGGTCCTCAATTTCTTCCCTTAAACAATCTGCTCATTGATGGCAACAGAGAAGACACACGAACCAAGCTTCCTCCAAGATGGAGATGGTTACGGTTGCAAAAATGTGAGACGCCATATAGACAGTGAATTTTGGAACTTGGGAATATCGCCATTTACTTGTATTATTATCAAATCCCGAATGTTATCCACAAAACCAAAGAAAAGAAGAAAGGTGAGGTGCAAATATGTGACTTATGCGCAGGAGAAATAATATACAAATGCAGTTCTAGTTGGTGGCGGGTTTCCAGAGACGTGTTCAAGTTTGAAGTTTAGTAATTAAATTCCACCACGGCCAACGGTAAACACTCTATTCTGTTAGTACATTGACGATATTTTATTTTCAAGTGCTGCAACTGCGATAGATTGTCAAGGTGTTTAAAACTTTGGGCCCCTATATTGAGGATAAAATAAATAACATGATTGATTTTATCCCCATGAGGATAAATGTCATAACAATGCAAGCATTAGAAAGAGGAAATTTAAATACATATTGAGGATAATCAGAGTACTCAGATGAGAGTGCTACCACATAAAAAAATTTGCTGTCGCTAGGTCTATGAAAACATGATTGTTTTTTTTTTTTAAAAAAATGTAAAAATCATATCCTTTTCTTTAAACTCAAAGAAACTACCGCTTTAAGAGAAATTTCCGTGAGTTGATCAGAGGGATGAAAGATTATACGCCTATGATTAAGTGATTAATCTTGGAGTGGTTTCAAAGAGTTTGGCCTAAATTTTCTGGGGCTAATATCTCACACAAAAGAACATATAACAATAAATTTTAGATAGAATTTGCTAAAGTTGTAGCATTGGTGGCACTTACAGATCCTATTGTGAGTATTTGGCACAAGAACCCTAATTACTCGTAAGCATGACAATAAATTTAGGGGAGTCCTATCCACGCTTAAATAAGGTGTATAAAATGAAGAAAAGAATGACAAGTATTGTAAAACTACCAAGGTGAAATTAATTCTGAAGGAAACACTGAGGATTTATCTACTGCATCATCAAAATATTCTAATTATAGATGTGTATATATAAATCAAATAATATGGTGCATTAAATCTTAACCTTGTAAAGGAAGAATAAAATATTTATAATAAAAATCAGTTTCAAATTTATCTACTCACACTAACACCACACCTAATTCTAAGTCAAGACACAAAAATCAAATGTATGGAGCAGTTCATTCCTAGAAAATAAATGATGACAGAACTATGTTTTCATACCGCGAGACACCAAAACACTAAATTCATCCTCCAAGTCCCTACCAATTGTTCGGGAGGATCCAAATCACAACATAAACAGACATAATGCCATAAAGCCTCGTAGGAAAAATCCTCCAACTCAAAATTTAAAAGATTAGTGTCGTAACACACCATGCTGAAGCCGAAGCCTAGAAAATGTCGTACGAAATATACAAAGATTAGAATCAGAGGAATTTGCAGATGGAGTTGTATCTAAAACCCTGGCCTTCAAACCCTCAAATTTTCAGTCTCAGCTTCTTCCAAACTCCACACACACTGCAGAAATTCCTTGAGATCTCTCTCTCTGCCAAAATGTCGATTTCGTTCTATCTCCCCCCTTAATTTCTTGCCTCCTTTTAAAGAAAATACCAAATTCTCCGTTCAACCGCCCTAACTCCTCTTTCTCCTCCGTAAATTATTTTCAAAATAACTAATTTTATTTACCACTTTAATTAATCATTAATTTATGTATCTATTTATTTAATTTTAATATTCAAGATTTATTTATTTAATTCATTTTAACCATAATATTTTATTTTCCGAAACAAGAAGTATTATAACTTTTATTTCAAATCATGCCAATCAATTAAAATCTATTGCCAATAAAATTTACCTTTACTTGGAATAATTACCTTTGAACAACTAATAAATTATTAATTATTATTATCGAATATTATTAAAAGATTGCAAAACAATTAATTAATTTATTTATTAATAATTCTTTAATTAATATTTTATAAAACTAATTTATTTAATTATAATATTTTCTTTTAATTAACCACTATACCTTTTAATTTTATAATCCTATTTAAATGTCATAATTTGATCAAAAACATTTATTGACCAGAATAAATCAAATGCACTCAAAGTCCAACAATACTTGACCTCACAACGAGTTGAAGTGCATTACAGAGCCAACGCAAAATGGAGGGCACTACATCCTCCCCCCCTTAGGCCTCGACTTACTACATCAATTTACTTCTTTAGAAATATTCCAAATAAATAAATAGAGCTATTACCTTTTTACGCACCTCTAACCATCTACATTACTACTGGAGTGATCCCCTAGAAATTTAATGTTTCTAATTCCATAAATTGAGAATACCACAAAGTCACCCCTAAATAAATTATCAAATACCAGCATTTAACGAAACCTTATGATTAGTTAATTAACAATAATTATGACCTTGCCAAGCATTACTCCTTCCCTAATTACTCAATTTAAGTCCAAGACAATAGATATCTTTTACCTTGTTATCACTTACTAAAATAACAAACTTAAGGAACTTCTTAACAATATAACTAGGGTGTGGACTCAATACACATTAATAACCCCTAAACTTTTCTACTTCCTAAAGCTGATTCTTTTATTTTCCCAAAACTCTCACTATAGATTTGGAGCTACCCTCTTTCTCATGAAAAAGAGAAGAAACAGATGTCAAAATATAAATGAGTAAATAACAGTTTTTCTACAACTGCTCTTAACTATACCCTAATCTTATAGTTGACGAGATTTCATGAATTCAACAGTATCACGCGGGTGAGTTCCATATTAAAATTTCCACCTCTAAGAATAGTAAATCCGAATGAACTAAATGTTATGCAAACTACTACCTTTTACGTTAATAATGATAATCTTTTATTTTATTTCCCTATATTTAATGTATATTAAGATGTTGATTGAGATACACTTATCAAATTTCCCACTAAGGCATAAAAGCCAACAACATTGAGGCAATTCACAGAGGTAGTTTTAAACAATAAAAAAAATGAATCAATAACCTATCAAGCATGGATCTAGAACAGAGTGCATGCACCGCAGCCAATACAGGTTGACAAAGAAATCAGAGAGGCTATTTAATTCTGTACAATGTTTCAACTTCTAATTGCTGT
Organism: Sequoia sempervirens; assembly: GCA_007258455.2. Classification (NCBI taxonomy): domain Eukaryota; kingdom Viridiplantae; phylum Streptophyta; class Pinopsida; order Cupressales; family Cupressaceae; genus Sequoia; species Sequoia sempervirens. The sequence goes on along the minus strand of VDFB02000008.1, from coordinate 99,675,530 downwards.
AACAGTGATAGGTTACCAAGGTTTTCAGAGAAACTATTTAATTTACTACACTTTTGCAAGTCTAACATTGCAGCTGTGACAGTTTTGCCTATGGTTTCAGGGAAATTTTATAAATTTTGATTACCAGACTATGTGAAGGAGCTCATCTATGCAGTGTATTCAATAATATCAATTTCTCTCAGCTTCGACTGAAAGGAGGTAACTGGCAAGGCTAGAAACATTGCGCAGACCAAGAGAATTAAATAATCTGCTCATTGGTCCTCAATTTCTTCACTTAAACAATCTGCTCATTGATGGCAACAGAGAAGACACACGAACCAAGCTTCCTCCAAGATGGAGATGGTTGCGGTTGCAAAAATGTGAGACGCCATATAGACAGTGAATTTTGGAACTTGGGAATATCGCCATTTACTTGTATTATTATCAAATCCCGAATGTTATCCACAAAACCAAAGAAAAGAAGAAAGGTGAGGTGCAAATATGTGACTTATGCGCAGGAGAAATAATATACAAATGCAGTTCTAGTTGGTGGCGGGTTTCCAGAGACGTGTTCAAGTTTGAAGTTTAGTAATTAAATTCCACCACGGCCAACGGTAAACACTCTATTCTGTTAGTACATTGACGATATTTTATTTTCAAGTGCTGCAACTGCGATAGATTGTCAAGCAGGTTATTTAAAACTTTAAACTCCCTATATTGAGGATAAAATAAAATAACAAGGATTAGATTTTTATCCCTATATTGAGGATAAATGTCATAACAATGCAAGCATTAGAAAGAGGAAATTTAAATACATATTGAGGATAATCAGAGTACTCAGATGAGAGTGCTACCACATAAAATTTTTTGTTGTCGCTAGGTCTATGAAAACATGATTGTTTTTTTTTATTTAAAAAAAAAATAGAAAAATCATATCCTTTCAGAAAACTCAAAGAAACTACTATTTTGAAGAGAAATTTCTAGGAGTTGATCAGGAGGGATGGAAGATTATAGTACGCTCTTAAGTGATTAAGTGATTAATCTTTGAGTGGGTTTCAATGTTTGGCCTAAATTTTTAGTTAATATCTAACACAAAAGAAATATATAACAATAAATTTCAGATAGAATTTGCTAAAACTTGTAGCATTGGTGGCACTTACAGATCCCACAGAGTATTTGGTACAAGAACTCCTAATTTACTCAGAAGTGTACAGATAATAAATTTAGGGGAGTCCTATCCACGGTTTGAATAAGGTAAGAGAAAAATGATGAAAAAGAATGACAAGTATTGCAAAAATCCTACCAAGGTGAAATTAATTTAATTAAATGTTCAATTGAGGATTTATCTACTCGTAACTATCATACATTCCTAATTATAGATGAGCATATAAACCCAAATAGACATGGTGCATTAAATCTTAACCTTGTAAAGGAAGAATAAAATATTGCATAATAAAATCAAGCTCAAAATTTATCTACTCGTTACTAACACCCACACTTAATTCTAGTCAGTACACAAACCCAAACAGGCATAGAGAAGTTCATTCTAGAAATAAATGATACATACCTAAGCTTTCATACCTGAGGAGTACCAAAACACGAAATTCATCCTCCAAGTCCCGCCAATTGTTTGAGGATCCAAATTCAACATAAACACGAGATATAGCTGTTACAAAGCCTTCCCGCAGAAAAATCCTCCAACTCGACACCGGAAAAAGATTAGTAAGCCGTGGGCGATCAGATCAGATGAAGCTGAAAGTCGAGAAAAATGTCGTACGAAATATACAAAGATTAGAATCAGAGGAATTTGCAGATGGAGTTGTATCTAAAACCCTGGCCTTCAAACCCTCAAATTTTTAGTCTCAGCTTCTTCCAAACTCCACATACACTGCAGAAATTCCTTGAGATCTCTCTCTCTGCCAGAATGTCGATTTCGTTCTATCTCCCCCCTTAATTTCTTGCCTCCTTTTAAAGAAAATACCAAATTCTCCGTTCAACCGCCCTAACTCCTCTTTCTCCTCCATAAATTATTTTCAAAATAACTAATTTTATTTACCACTTTAATTAATCATTAATTTATGTATCTATTTATTTAATTTTAATATTCAAGATTTATTTATTTAATTCATTTTAACCATAATATTTTATTTTCCGAAACAAGAAGTATTATAACTTTTATTTCAAATCATGCCAATCAATTAAAATCTATTGCCAATAAAATTTACCTTTACTTGGAATAATTACCTTTGAACAACTAATAAATTATTAATTATTATTATCGAATATTATTAAAAGAATGCAAAACAATTAATTTATTTATTTATTAATAATTCTTTAATTAATATTTTATAAAACTAATTTATTTAATTATAATATTTTCTTTTAATTAACCACTATACCTTTTAATTTTATAATCCTATTTAAATGTCATAATTTGATCAAAAACATTTATTGACCAGAATAAATCAAATGCACTCAAAGTCCAACAATACTTGACCTCACAACGAGTTGAAGTGCATTACAGAGCCAACGCAAAATGGAGGGCACTACATCCTCCCCCCCTTAGGCCTCGACTTACTCCTGGAAGTCGAGCTCAAGCATAACCATGGTAACACAACAATAGCAATTATCATAAGCACATCAACACCATAAATGAAAACATCAATCAAACATCATCAAGCAAGCAATGAAAATTAAACAACCCAACATAAGGAAAAGATACCAAAATGATAATAGTAACGGGGGTTGCAACCAAACTAATTTCCAAACACTAAGACGGAGTGGACAAACTAAGTTGAGGAAACTTTCTGGTCAGCTCCTATGTTCAACGTCAAGCCCATTGGGTGTTTATGATGCTCGCCCAGTCCTGACAATGCAGGTGGAATCAAGACTTAATTCCTGCAATCCTGCATGCAAACAAATGTTGTGCATAATATATATATCACAAATACATCATGAGAGAAAATCCCAGCATAGTAGGGCACTCGCGAGCGAGTGATACCACACTGTCCCTCCCACTAACCACACATAATAGTCAAAACAATTCTAATAACTCATAAATAGTTTTCTTCTTACTAGTTAAACAATATTGTCATAAGGATGCTAACCATAAATCTAATCCATCTACTATATCACAATGAATTACTACTTGACATTATAAGTACCTATACCTACATATTACAATTACATTACCTTCGTCACTATGCTTTCTGAAGCCAAGTTCCTGTAAATCGAAAGCTAACATAGAACATTGCACATTAGTACCAATAATTCAAGTTGTATTTTAACCTCAAGATACTATATTCTGCTAAAAATCATAGAATAATTATCCACCAAACCTCATATTTTTGTTAAAACTCATAATTTTCACCCAAAGAACTCCACATTAACCATTATTCCACACCAAATCTCACATCAATTTCAATAAAAAGGGAAAATTTTACACCTTCACAGATTCAAGAAAACATAATTCACCATTCAAGAACAACAAAATCGCAAATTCCACACAAACTTGACATATTCACGCACATAAAACACATCACCAAGAAACACATCACACTAAAACTCAAGGGTCCATAGAGCATCCCCGACAAAAAGGATATTGGTGCATTGCGCACTACACCGCGGGTCCTATCCTTTCAATCGGTTTCCTGCACCATCGACCCGACACTGGTTAACAGAAGAAACTCAGGTTCACAACAATGACAACAGAAAAGTGAAACTCAAGATGCATGGGTCTAAGCGCAAGTTTACATAGTGAGCACATAGTGCCCAGTGTATGAACCTATGCTCTGATACCAATGTTGTAAGGCCCCGCCGTGCGAACCCCAAAGGACAACAACACAATAATTACCGCAATTTTTTTTTTTTTTTTTTAAGTAAACATAACATACATGTAATACACATTAATTCATAACATGAATTTCATTTAAATAGATTCATTAACACATACATCCCTTGGGGTACACGAAGAGTCATTACGCGACTTAGATCCATACAACAACAACCATAAAGAATAAAATCTAAAGATATAAAGTAAGCATTAACAAATATAACACATACATGATGATCAATGATAAGAAACCATCTGAATACGCAAATACATCATATGCATGATCATCCTAGCACATTGAATAACAACTGCCATAGCCAATATCCACACCAAGTTTAACATTTCATTACAGTACAATGTTTAAGAAGTACAATGATACAAAAGTGTTTCCAATCATGAACGGAAACCATACAACAAGATAACATGATACAAATGAATAGATGAATACAAAGTATCATAACTGGCTCCAAGACAAATACAACTCTGGAGTCGCTGCAATAGCACCAATCCACACCTCTCAATCCTCAGCTGGGGACCCAATGGGGTGCTTGGCACGTTCCACCCGACCATGTGAGTCCGAAGACCCACCCCCCGTGCTAGGAGCTAATAAGAAAGAGACCTCAACCAAGAACATCCAACAGAAAACCACAAGACTCAACGTCATACAAAAGTATCATAAAACTTAGGAATTATAATGACATAATCCACCACATCCAAGAGTCATAAATCTCATCACATAAATCAAAGCAATAACCAGCAAACAAATAACCAAAGGAAGATCATAAAACACTTCCAAATCAAGATGAAATTATTAAACATATCACAATTCTGAATCGCAATGATGCAATACAATAACATCATATCACAGTACCATAAGAGTACAAGGTCAAAAACATCCACAAGATTTATACAAGACCAAAGAATACTCCAAAGATCAAATAGGGTAAAACCATAAATCAATTCAAAACAACTATGTTCCATCAATTCAAGACAAAGACCCACTTCCAGAGGATTTCCAAAGAAGCAACATAATAAGGAGTGTTAGAGGAGAGTGTCATCGCATGGCTTAACATGGATTATCTAGGCTACCACTAACGCAAGGCGCCGCCTCCGTCTACTGACGAATTATCCAGGCACTCGAGCACTAGGAGCTGCCTCCATCTATGGTTATCCAGGCTTCCTATCTCAAGGTACCGCTCCATAGGGTTGCTCATGCGGAACCGTTAACCTTTCATGAGGACAAGGCAACGATCTTGCCAACCACGGCCTTCTCAATCCCCTTTAGTCTGTGGTAGCACTCAAAGGTGGAAGAGGCATCAATTATCTTTTTAATGTGATTCTACCCACCCCCTAATTAATTATTTAAATTATCACTTATTAAATTCACTCTAACGAGGGCTATCCTTGCGCCCCTTTGTGCGCCGACCACCCACTTAGAGCCACTCTCACTCTAGACACTCAAAACATAAAAACCAAATCCAAGGGTTGTACAACATAACAAGAACATTATATCACAACAAAGCAGCATGCAAGGCATTACCCATCTTGCCATAAATACATAATCAAAAAACATCTCCATGATTCATGTACAACCCTTTTGAATTCCAAAAATCAAGGCACTTGCCACATCAAGGCACATAGAGAGAGAACATCGACCAAACATAAAAACAAGCCTCTGGAAGATTCTCAAAAAGTTACATTAGGGTTTCCCCATGAAAATCTGACAATAAAAGAAAAACCTTAAAGAACTATTTTCAATTCAATTATAATGAGTGTATAAACCAGAATAAGATTAACAACTCCATCCGGATGACACAATCAACTTCGATACGAAATAAATCAGACATCCAAGGGAAACCTCTATTTTCTCCTCTCAGAATACCCATAACTTCAAAGAACTTTTCAAATTTGACTCATTAACAACTCAAGTAGAACCATCAATCATGACAAAGTTAACATTAACCAATTTGCCACTTAGGTAAAGAACAAAAGAACACATACTAGTTCCCAACGAATGGCAACATAAAAATGAGAGAAAAACTCCAACTCAAAAATCAACTCAAGAAAAGTCACATTGAAAGGGTCTATCAAAACAATCCATAAACCACACATTCAAATACAAGATAACCATTCATTCAATAAGAATTAACTCGAAGCAATCAAATAAGAACATTATTCTAACGATCAAACATTTCCATCATTTAAAGATATCACAATATTGCGAATGAAGTTATAATCTGATGTTTTTTAAGCCATAAGACACTAATCACAATTCTACTCTTCCAAACACAAATTAAAACAAATATATTCCAATTAGGAAACTATATCATATCGCACCACCTAACTATTGAATATTTACCAAACTTTCAATTATGCAAAAATCATTTCCCAACTTAAATACATTTTTAGGCTTCTATATTCTTTAGAAACAAAAGAAAAACCCCTACATAGTAAATGAACAACTTGACATGAAGATAGGATTATCAAAGGAACAATGGTAAACTTCCATAGGGTTTGCAACAAACATTAAAAGATTGACGTACTTGTATAAATATACTCTCCCAAATAGTAACAATAACATAATTTATTGTTGGATAACAAAATGGATTAGTATGAATGTTTTGGTGTTTTAAATTTATATATATATATATATATATATTATTGGGTCTTTATTCTCCACCACAATAATTTACTATTTAGAAATAAATAAATAAGTAAAAATTGTAGAATACATTATTTATTATAATTAAAAATAATAATATATGTTAAAAAATCTAATTTCTATTTATTCGTTTCTTTTATTCACTAAAAGGGAACCATAAATTAAACTTCATGTTTTATCTCATATATAAAATATAAATAGGAAAAATCTAAATTTACATTTCCTAGCCTAAAAGAGGACACTCAAAAGAATAAAGAAAAGAAACCATTTTCACTTTAATTATTTACCTAATTCATTCCCTGGCACAATAATTCACAAGTAATCGTAGCAATATTTTATTCTAAGTAACCAACCACATAAAAAGTCTACAAGATATTAAAATATGACGAGATGTTACCACGAAGGCTAAAACATGGCAAATAAAACATATAAGAAATACTAAAGAAATACATATCTCTAACATTTTATCAATTTACTTCTTTAGAAATATTCCAAATAAATAAATAGAGCTATTACCTTTTTACGCACCTCTAACCATCTACATTACTACTGGAGTGATCCCCTAGAAATTTAATGTTTCTAATTCCATAAATTGAGAATACCACAAAGTCACCCCTAAATAAATTATCAAATACCAGCATTTAACGAAACCTTATGATTAGGTAATTAACAATAATTATGACCTTGCCAAGCATTACTCCTTCCCTAATTACTCAATTTAAGTCCAAGACAATAGATATCTTTTACCTTGTTATCACTTACTAAAATAATAAACTTAAGGAACTTCTTAACAATATAACTAGGGTGTGGACTCAATACACATTAATAACCCCTAAACTTTTCTACTTCCTAAAGCTGATTCTTTTATTTTCCCAAAACTCTCACTATAGATTTGGAGCTACCCTCTTTCTCATGAAAAAGAGAAGAAACAGATGTCAAAATATAAATGAGTAAATAAAAGTTTTTCTACAACTGCTCTTAACTATACCCTAATCTTATAGTTGACGAGATTTCATGAATTCAACAGTATCATGCGGGTGAGTTCCATATTAAAATTTCCACCTCTAAGAATAGTAAATCTGAATGAACTAAATGTTATGCAAACTACTACCTTTTACGTTAATAATGATAATCTTTTATTTTATTTCCCTATATTTAATGTATATTAAGATGTTGATTGAGATACACTTATCAAATTTCCCACTAAGGCATAAAAGCCAACAGGATTGAGGCAATTCACAGAGGTAGTTTTAAACAATAAAAAAAATGAATCAATAACCTATCAAGCGTGGATCTAGAATAGAGTGCATGCACCGCAGCCAATACAAGTTGACAAAGAAATCAGAGAGGCTATTTAATTCTGTACAATGTTTCAACTTCTAATTGCTGTAACAGTGACAGGTTACCAAGGTTTTCAGAGAAACTATTTAATTTACTACACTTTTGCAAGTCTAACGTTGCAGCTGTGACAGTTTTGCCTATGGTTTCAGGGAAATTTTATAAATTTTGATTACCAGACTATGTGAAGGAGCTCATCTATGCACTGTATTCAATAATATCAATTTCTCTCAGCTTCGACTGAAAGGAGGTAAGTGGCAAGGCTAGAAACATTGCGCAGACCAAGAGAATTAAATAATCTGCTCATTGGTCCTCAATTTCTTCACTTAAACAATCTTCTCATTGATGGCAACAGAGAAGACACACGAACCAAGCTTCCTCCAAGATGGAGATGGTTACGGTTGCAAAAATGTGAGACGCCATATAGACAGTGAATTTTGGAACTTGGGAATATCACCATTTACTTGTATTATTATCAAATCCCGAATGTTATCCACAAAACCAAAGAAAAGAAGAAAGGTGAGGTGCAAATATGTGACTTATGCGCAGGAGAAATAATATACAAATGCAGTTCTGGTTGGTGGCGGGTTTCCAGAGACGTGTTCAAGTTTGAAGTTTAGAAATTAAATTCCACCACGGCCAACGGTAAACACTCTATTCTGTTAGTACATTGACGATATTTTATTTCCAAGTGCTGCAACTGCGATAGATTGTCAAGCAGGTTATTTAAAACTTTAAACTCACTATATTGAGGATAAAATAAAATAACAAGGATTAGATTTTTATCCCTATATTGAGGATAAATGTCATAACAATGCAAGCATTAGAAAGAGGAAATTTAAATACATATTGAGGATAATCAGAGTACTCAGATGAGAGTGCTACCACATAAAAAAATTTGCTGTCGCTAGGTCTATGAAAACATGATTTTTTTTTTTAAAAAAAAAAAACAGAAAAATCATATCCTTTCAGAAAACTCAAAGAAACTACTGTTTTGAAGAGAAATTTCCAGGAGTTGATCAGGAGGGCTGAAAGATTATAGTACGCTCTTAAGTGATTAAGTGATTAATCTTTGAGTGGGTTTCAATGTTTGGCCTAAATTTTCAGTTAATATCTCACACAAAAGAAATATATAACAATAAATTTCAGATAGAATTTGCTAAAACTTGTAGCATTGGTGGCACTTACAGATCCCACAGAGTATTTGGTACAAGAACTCCTAATTTACTCAGAAGTGTACAGATAATAAATTTAGGGGAGTCCTATCCACGGTTTAAATAAGGTAAGAGAAAAATGATGAAAAAGAATGACAAGTATTGCAAAAATCCTACCAAGGTGAAATTAATTTAATTAAATGTTCAATTGAGGATTTATCTACTCGTAACTATCATACATTCCTAATTATAGATGAGCATATAAACCCAAATAGACACGGTGCATTAAATCTTAACCTTGTAAAGGAAGAATAAAATATTGCATAATAAAAATCAAGCTCAAAATTTATCTACTCGTTACTAACACCCACACTTAATTCTAGTCAGTACACAAACCCAAACAGGCATAGAGCAATTCATTCTAGAAAAATAAAATGATACATAGAACTATGTTTTCATACCCGCGGAGTACACCAAAACACGAAATTCATCCTCCAAGTCCCGCTCAATTGTTCGAGGATCCAAATTGCCAACATAAACATGAGACATAGCTGTTACAAAGCCTTCCCGCAGAAAAATCCTCCAACTCGACACCGGAAAAAGATTAGTAAGCCGTGGGCGATCAGATCAGATGAAGCTGAAAGTCGAGAAAAATGTCGTACGAAATATACAAAGATTAGAATCAGAGGAATTTGCAGATGGAGTTGTATCTAAAACCCTGGCCTTCAAACCCTCAAATTTTCAGTCTCAACTTCTTCCAAACTCCACACACACTGCAGAAATTCCTTGAGATCTCTCTCTCTCTGCCAGAATGTCGATTCCGTTCTATCTCCCCCCTTAATTTCTTGCCTCCTTTTAAAGAAAATACCAAATTCTCCGTTCAACTGCCCTAACTCCTCTTTCTCCTCCGTAAATTATTTTCAAAATAACTAATTTTATTTACCACTTTAATTAATCATTAATTTATGTATCTATTTATTTAATTTTAATATTCAAGATTTATTTATTTAATTCATTTTAACCATAATATTTTATTTTCCAAAACAAGAAGTATTATAAATTTTATTTGAAATCATGCCAATCAATTAAAATCTATTGCCAATAAAATTTACCTTTACTTGGAATAATTACCTTTGAACAACTAATAAATTATTAATTATTATTATCGAATATTATTAAAAGATTGCAAAACAATTAATTTATTTATTTATTAATAATTCTTTAATTAATATTTTATAAAACTAATTTATTTAATTATAATATTTTCTTTTAATTAACCACTATACCTTTTAATTTTATAATCCTATTTAAATATCATAATTTGATCAAAAACATTTATTGACCAGAATAAATCAAATGCACTCAAAGTCCAACAATACTTGACCTCACAACGAGTTGAAGTGCATTACAGAGCCAACGCAAAATGGAGGGCACTACAGAATAACATTGACAGTAGGTGAAATAAAGTTACAACAAATATTGAGGTAAATTTTCATTTTTTTAGAATTATTTTATGATAAAGATGAAATTAACTCACATGAAAATAACATGGTGAATATGAAAGGATATGAGAATACAAAAATGGATGATATAGTAGTGGAGAAAGAGGAGAAAAAAAATATAATTTATAATTTTTGAAATTTTGTTTATGTGGATGTTAAGGCTTATTTACATTTTGATGAAATGGTGAAGGAGAGTAAAAATGAATATATGGTTAGGCACAAAAATAAGATGTTACATGCTATAGAACATCAAGGTATTACTCATTTTGTTGACATACAAAAAGAAAAATATGAAGTAACATGTGAGAAATAAGTGTAGCTAGAATTCATTGATTTCCATGAATTAGTTAGAACAAATTCACATATAGGTGATGAAGATGATAAGATAGAGTGGAAGAATGAATTATGGCACAGTCAAGAAAATTTCATGAAAGGGAGAAAGAAAGGAAAGATGAAGGGAAGAAAAGATAGGAAGTTTTAAAGTAGGGTGAAGAAGAAGAAACAAGTAGATAAGGAAGAAAGATGGATAAGAACAATTATAAGATATTCAAATGTTCATGAGTTCCCACTCATGGAACATTTCTCTTATTGAGGTTGTTTGATGTAGGAGAATTGAGGTGCACAAAAGATACTGCACATCCAAAAACATATTAATTTTAATTTTTATATTTTGATTTGATTTTTTTCTTGTAGGAACATGTTATTAAAATCCTCAACTCCTCTAACACATTATGGTTTGATGATAGGTTTGAGAAAATAAAATGGTTAATTTATTTGTCTTGGTTATTATTTTCATTTTGTTTATTTATTGCTGATTTTTTTTTTAAAAAAGGAAAAACCCTATGCCCAAGCCTATGAGTAGGCATTTAAATTAATTTCTTACTCCAATTCTAGAATTTTAAAAATTCCTAGTGGAGGAAATGAAAAGAAAAGAATTGAGGAATTGGTGAGAGTGTATGGAGAAGTGGGAAGACCATTTTTTAAAATGTGATTAAAAGCTCATATTTGGTGAAATGATGAAAAATAGGGGTGTCCCTACGGTTTCCCAAAATGAAAAAGTTGATCCAAAGACGGAAAAGGGGTCCTATATTTCCTCAATTCATTAAGAAATGAGATCCACACCATGAAATGACAATCAATCTCAAGGTGAGTTAGGTTAAAGGGTGAATCTATAAATTTCCCTTTTATGCAAGGACATGGGTCTAGGTCAAACAACACTTTTGAGGAGAAATATTAAAAACATCAAAACTCAAAATTGTGATCCAAAACTTATGCATTTAGGAGATTTAACATAAAAAAAGGAAACAACAAGATTTTTTTGAGAATTTGAAGGTAATAAATTTTGTGCACCAATCAAGAGATATTCTTCTTGTAACACTAATAGGTACTCATTCGCTCTAGGGAAAATGGATCCTGGTAGGATTTTTTGGAAAACTTTGAATCTAAGATTGAAGCCTGAGACCTGAAATCCTTCCTTATAACTTCAAAATTTTTCTTCTGAATCAAGATCTGGGAAAAATCTACAAAATATGTTTATTGCTTGTTGGTGGATACGGGTTTGTGTTGGTCAAACCCCAAGTATGGTAATTAAACCTTGATGAAAAGCATAGATTTGAAACATGAAATGTGTGTGTGATCCTAACCTTAAGTATGTCTAAAATTAAGACTAATGATGCATGGAAACCCTACTCAAATGTGTTAGAATAGGATCTTAAATGCACATGCATAACATGATGAAGATCTACTTTAGGATATCTCAAATCACATCAATAAGTCATAAATCTGATTATACCTCCCTTGGGCTGAAAGTAGAGAGATAATATAAGATGGAATCAATTAGGAAACAAGTCATTAGACTTGGTTTAATGTCTTGTGCATCTCCCAAAGCCTAGAATCCATCATGATCCTCTATAGGCAACTATTATCAATCCTTTGGAAATGTTTTATCTTTACAACAAAAGGAGCTTGAAGACCTACAAAAAAAACTCAAATGCTACTCCAAGACGTTACTCTTGAATACTTCTCCTTGCTCTTGAATGATTGATCTCATATGAACTTCTCTTCTTTGCTTTTTTTCTTGCTGTTCTAGTGTAAAATAAATGCAAGACTTAGTTTTATAGGCTTCCTACCTAATTTCCAATTATTAGATCTTGAAAACCACATGTGAAATTTTAATTTGAGAGATTGAAATGCTACCAAAAACATATCAGAAGCTTATTTTAGGGTACTTAATGAGGACCCATTCACCCATGGGTGAATGGGTCCTAACCTAAATCATCAAGACTCCTAGAATGTTGAGGCATCAATTTGATTAATAGAATTTATTCAATGTGGGTTGTAGTGTCAGGAATTAAATAAATTTGAGTAAAATAGGCCTTGGGATACATGATAAAGGGTATTAGGGGCCTATTAATGGGATTTTAAAGTGTATTAATTAATATTTCACCAAAATAGGTCTAAATAAGTATGAATTGTACTTTCTCCTAGAAAGGGGTATAATTTTCTACACTACATTTATCCCCCAATTTAGCAGCCATATGACACTGCATGCATATGCAAGCTAAAGGAATTCTATCAGACTTTATAAAAGGATACATACATGGATTCATTAGGGCAAATGAAGCCCCCACTATAGTTATCTCCAAAACCATAATGTTAGGAACCACATCCTGCAACAAAGATTCTTTGATCATTCAAAAATCCTCTTATCAAACTTCTACACATAATTAAATTTGAGGGTAGATGTATGCTCCCTAATTCCACTTTCTTAATTGAGGTGGAATCGAGGTAGCCATGAAACCACATTGAATTACATAAGTCATATCATAGGGTATTTCCAAGTACCATACTACATAGTGATAAATAGTGGATGAGATCGAAGTGTAATTATGAATCCAATGCAAAAAATGACATCAACACAGAGTTTTCTAGCCCCATATGAGTTGATTTGAATGAAATATACCAAAAGTAAAATATGCATCTTTTAATTAAACTAGGTATATATGAATGAAAATGACATTTTTACCTCTCATTTTGACATTTACCTCCTTATAGATTACCTTGGTGTAGAGTGATCCAGGATGCTAAGAAGAAGAGCTTATAGGCCTCCCAAACTAGATGTTGTTCATGATGAGGTGGCATGAGGCACACTTCGACACACAATGAGTGGATTATGTTATGCTTCTTCTACATTTATAGTACTTTTTTATGTGCTTTGTGGAATTTTTAAGACCCTAGAAAAGATTGTTGCAAAGTGTCCATCTTTGTCGCAAAGTGTCCATTGGTGGCACAAAGTGTCCCACCTTGACACAAAGTTTCCTAATTTGGTGCAAAGTATCCTACTTTGGTGTAGAGTGTCCTTAGATGGCTAAAGTTTCTAGGAAACCCCTTCCAAAAGTTTCCCATATGTCCAAGTTGGTTGTAAAGTGTCCTAGAGAAACTTTAGTGTTATTTGATTCATAAATTTAGGATTTATTCTATATATTTTTGTTATTTTAGATTCTTCGGTTAGCCCGATAGCATCTTAGAGGGAGATAATTATATTTCCTTTGGAAGTCCATCACATAGATTTCGAAGGAGGAGATTAGCATTTTATACAACATAGGATTATTCTAGGTATGCCTCATTCTACCTGTGAGGTATCATGATGCTATGTTGATGGCACTTGTGGAGTGGTGGGACATAGATACATATAACTTTCACCTTCCTATAGGCATGGTGACTATCACCCTCAAGGATATCCACTACATCCTGTGATTACCTATCCATGGTGAGGTTTTACACTTAGTGGATGAGTAGTCATATGAGGAGATTCCAGATAATATTCTATATTGTTTATAGTTTCCCATACGATGGTTGATTGTTAGTCCTCACATTAATCTTAGATGGCTACTACATGTATGGAAACCATTACTTCAGTGGATCATGATCATCATTTTGTGTGGTCTGACAACATGCCACAAGACTGCAAGACTTGGGGACCCAAGTGAAAAATAACGCTTATGTTAGATGTTGGCTAGTTGAAAAGATCATCAAAAGTCAAAGTCAAAGGAATTTCTTAAGGAGTACTTTGTGATTCAAGTGTATCGAGTATCGAGAGGCTAGAAATGTAAAGGTGTTAGTGCAACATTTCGTGTGAAGTGTTCTAGTTTGGGAGCAAAGATCCAGGGAAGCATGAAGGTTTTGGAAAATCTGAGGTCCAAAAAAATTGATTGGTAAAAGCTAAAGTATCGAGCATCAGGTATAGGTAAGAATGTTGAGTTAAAGTTAAATTTTTAAGTTTTCTCAAGGGTTCAAAAGTTTGAAAACTTGACTAAAAGAGGATAATTACGTGAGAATATGATTTTAAAAGCATGATATTTATGATGTGTTTAAAATGATGATTTATTAATGATGGTTTTGTTTTCATGAGAGTTCTATGAATGTTTTAAAAGGGATTTAATGTGTGGAATTTGTGCTTGTAGGAGAAGGAGATTGTGATGCAAGATTCAGGTACAGACGGTCAAGAAAATTTGATTCGTGAATAGAATCATATCCAGATTGGGTGATACATTTTAGGACTCTATGAAAATGAGGAGCTTGTGTTGTCAGAATACCGAGAATCTTGGTATTATGAATGAGGCATAATAATGTGCCAACCTTTGGTGTGATTCTTTCCTAGGAGTATTAAGCTCGAGGAAGAACCAAAATGTAGCAACAAAATGTTAAATCAATCATTTTGAATATATAGGAAGTTCCTTCATCCTTTCAGATTCAAGTTATTATCCTAACGATAATAAAGATGGAGATCCCAAAAGATATTAACGTGTTGAAGAAGGTTGGCATCCATTGAATTCATCAAAAATTCTCTTGCAAGTTATCATATTCCATGTCCCTTATTGTGATTCATCCCTTCGATTTCCTCTCATATATTTTTCTTATCTGTCATGTGTCTTGTTCTTATAAAAGGCTAGGAGATGTTTCATTTAAAGTTAAGTTCAAAATTTGTTGATGTCAGAAGAGACAAAACTTCTTTAAGTTTTGTTCTTTTTTCCTATTTTTTGAATCATTCCAGATTTAAAACTTGTATGCACATAGAAGCTTATCAAAATCAAAGCTAATTTGAAAGCTACTGCTTGGTATAAAAAATTTTGTAGCTAGTTGTTTGTTTAGATGGACAAGAATGTATGTTTCCTTGTTTAAGGGTTCATACAAAACTTACCCCACATCCAAATAAACCTCCCTCTCTTTAAAATCTTGCATCATTCTATTCCTAGCTATGAAACAATCTAGTGAATTATAGAGTGGTTTGCTTTGATTTGGTTAACTCTTGGGGAATGCATGGATAATACCTGGGAGCAATTTTACTTTCCAATTATATTTCTTGCTTTATTTTAGAATAGATGTTAAATTTCAGAAAATGTTTCAAAAAAGAGATAAATGAATAGAAATTTCAATGAAAATCTTTCATTTCCATAAAATTATTGAATGCTTAAAGCTAAATTTACTTAAGTGATAGAAAAGTTGTTTGAATTTCATGAAATATTATTGTAAATCTATTGATTTCATGAATTTTTTTGATGAATGAACCAAGAATATCTTTTTCCAATCCTTATGATTCATTTGAGAACCAAAAATTACCATTTACCTCTCCTGATTAACATCATTATCACAATGAACCCAGATGCAAACCTATTATGGTCAATACCTGACATGATCAAGCCCTAGGATTAAGCTATGTCAACCTAAGATTTAGGTTGTGTCGATGATGTTTTCTACACAACAAAAAAATAGGCAAAATATAATAGCCTATCTCTCTTGAAAGGTAAATCTCTATCAACAAGCCTCAAGAGATAACCCCAAGGTCTTTAATGTCAAGTCTTGACAATGCAATAAAACAACTCAGTGATAATATGTGAAAATGTTGGTAATCACAAGGGGCCTTACAAATGAGCAATGTTGGAAGTATACTTTCATTAGATGTAACAATATAGTGATGCTTTCAATCCAAAAACTAACCCATATTCAAAGAAAGATCAAAAGAGAAGGGTTGAGAGAGATCCTATTCTAACTCCTAAGATCAATCACAACAATGATGAATGTTGCAAATGGATAGATCCCCAATAGAACAGTCTCTGCTTGATCAAGGACAAGCCTACAACTACACATAAATGGTGCAATATTCTAAGGAAATCAAAATATTTTCAGACTATGAACATTCATCCACATACTAAATTACTGGCACAACATGAACAAGCATTCACAATTGAACTAAGTGCAATATATGGCTAACACTAACATTACACAACAACTTACAATCAGAAAATTACCAAAAGCACGAGCAAGAGATTGATCAAACATCATTCACATTTCACAATCATTGTAAAAGAACTGAAATCTAACATCTAACATCTGCTACTGAGAATCAAGAACAAGAAACTATAAGGCTGTCAAAACTGAAAGAAAAGTTTTCCAAATCAACAACTCAATTGCATTAGCTTCTCTATAATTTACATAACAGTCTTTCTAATCTCTCCTCTCCTGCAACTATTGAATTCTCCTAACTTAGCCAATTCTATCTTTCTAACTATCTAATCTCATACAAATGAGAAGGAACTGGCATTTTATAGATTTTTCTTTATAATTTCAATGGCCAGGATTAAATCAATCCAATGGAATAGATCACTACTCTAGAAGAATCAAGAAGTTACATAATGTTTTAAAATTATTGGTACATCATCATCCAATCCGCTTAATTCTGTTATAGCCAAGAGTAATGAGAAAAAAATAATCTGCCACCTAAACATTGATAAAAATTCCCATTTGAGAACAAAAGCATCATCACATGTCTCCTCATGTTTGAAACATATCCTCTAGTTGTAGATAGGTTGTGACATAGATTCTTATGTGGTTACATGTTAAATATTTGATTTAAAAGTAAAAGCACAACTTGAAATCTTCCCAGTAGCACAATTTGGACACATATCCATATGTAGGTGCATTCGATCAACTTGAATTTCCACCTTATTGGCACGTTTCAATATGAAACTCCCCTTTTGATTTATTAAATCCTTTAAAAAAAATATTTTCATTAGTAGCTCATATGTTAAAACCAAATACATAAAATCTCCAAATTAAACTTGAATAAAATTTTGAAAATTTTGGCTTTTTAAGAAAAATTTTCCATTTTTGGAAATTTTTCTGTTTCAAAGATTTTTCCATTTCAAGAATTTTCATTTTGGGAACATTTTAAAATTTCAAGGAAAATTTCCATTTTGAAAAATTTCCACTTTGAAAAACTACATTTTGGGAAAAAAATTCCATTTTGGAAAAAAATCATTTTGGAAAAAATTTCCATTTTTTGAAAAATTTCAGAATTTTTGATGGGTCTTGGATTTTTCCCAAAACAAATTTTTTGGGAATTTTGATCTGTTGTGGATTTCTCAAGGGCATTGATCTTTTAGAGAAGATATGTTTGGGAAGGATTTTTGAGAAGAACTGGACTGAGGAAAAATACATCTAGGGAGGATTTTTGAGAAGTAGACTTAGGGACAATCCGCTTGGGGAGGATTTTTTAGAAGAACTAGACTTAGGGAAAATATGCTTGGAGAGGATTTTAAAAAAAAACTAGACTTAGGGAAAATTTGCATGGGGAGAATTTTTTAGAAGAACTAGAATTAGGGAAAATCCGCCTGGGGAGGATTTTTGAGAAGAACTAGACTTAGGGAAAGTCCGCCTAGTGGAGGATTTTAGAGAAGAACTAGAAATTGAGGGTAAATGAGAGGAATGCCATCAACAAATGGAATTTTGATGGCTAGGTGTGTAACAGATAGAATGTAGTCCAATTTCCCCAAGAAATTAGGTTGCACTATCATGTTTGCAGTCGTGTGAACTTCTTCAACACAAATTCCAAGATCTAAGAGTGAGGCTACAAACCATGAAGCCAAGTCCAAATTTAATCAATAATATGCTTTGGATTCTACAAAATTTTCCCCAAGGACTAGGCACAAATTTGGTGTAGTAAAGTTGGGAGACCAAAGAAAGAAAACCTTATTAAGCCACTAGGTAGTAATGCGACCCATGAAGTCATCCTAGCAGCAAACACAGGTTAGGAAATTGGAGTGTCCATGGCTAGGAAGAAAGAAAGCACAAGCATAGTGGGAAAGCTAAATGATAATTGAGAAAATAAAAGACGTGAAGAATTTGGAAGAGAAGTGTGAAATTTATAGAAAATAGTGAGAAACCTATGGTACATAGTTTCCTAGATTGAAGCCAAGTTAGAAAATGAAAGTTGAGGTGGCAACTAGATAAGCTTCTATAGAGTGAAATGTTAAATCTAATTAATTTTCACATAATTAATGGCCATTGCTTCAAAGTTTTCTAGTATGAAGATCACAAATCAAGCAAATTGAAGATTTCAAAATTAATGGTGGTCATTTCACTATGTTTTATTGAACTGTATTAATCATGAAGGTGTCCATGTGTGTAATACAAAAAGAAAAATCAAGCTGGTATGGTGGTACATGTTAGCATCTCGAAACATAAAATAAATAATATGTTTGTGTTAAGGTGTATAAATTAAACATAGAGTATTATGGCCGGAATTAAGTGTCATCATGAGAACTCTGATGCATTAATGTGGCCCAATGTCATCAAATTGGAATTTCTAGCCAAGTATTTTAGTGGTTGCTATATAAAATTAAAATGGAAGGGTGGTAACTTCTAGTTCTAAGTTTAGATTTAATTTGGCGATTGAATTGCTTGCTGCTAAATTTTAACTTATGCATATTTTTTAACAGATAGTGAATTATAGTTCTAGCTAGGATTTGGCATAAGGGTGGTAAAATTTAGCTATAAAGTCACACCTTATAGGGAATAATTAAATGAGTTTCTGGGAATTGGTGAAACAATGAAGAGATTTTCATTGAATGAAGAATCAAAAGGTAACCTTTGCTACCACTATAATTCCCAACCTAATAGCGAGTTTCATTGCTTGCAAGTTGAAGCAAATGGGCTTATAATGAAATATCAAAAGGAAAAAAAGGAAAAAGAGTATCAAAGAAATATCAAAAGAGAAAAATTCAACCCTTTAGGCTATCCAAATATCTCTATCGGGGCTATGGATGCTTGAGTGGCAATAGAGCTATGCTTGGGGGAATTACAAAGATAAGCTTGTTGGGGCTATGGATGCTTGACTAGCAGCAAGGCTCTAGATCCATGGTTGGCTTTGGAGGATTACTAAATTATGTAGTTTAATGTCAAACTAATTTTTTCACCAAGATTCAAAAATTAGAATTAATCAAATCACATACTAATACTTTCTAGAGAAGTTTTAGTCTTTATGTCAGAATCCAGGTAAAGGTAACACATTATTGTTTGAAAATATGTATAAGTTATAATTTTAGGCAGGTGATTTAATCTTGGGTTTCTTTTAAATTTGGTTTTATTGGTTGAAAGTTGTTGTGTGGTCTCGTAAAACATCCCAAGACTATAAGACTTTGGGAACCAAGTGAAAACTAATGCTTATGGTAGGTGTTGGCTAGTTGAGAAGATCACTAGAAATCAAAGTCAAAGGAATTTTTTTTGGAGTACTTTGTGATTCATGTGTACTAGGTACTGGGTACCAGGAGGCCAGAAATGTAAAGGTGTTAATGCAAGGTTTTTTGTGATGCGTTTTGGTCTAGGAGCAAAGGTCTAAGAAAGAATGGAGGTTCCAGTAAAATCTAGGGTCCCAAAAAATTTATTGGTAAAAGTTGAAGTATTGAGTACTAGGTGTCACGTAACAATGTTGAGTTAAAGTTAAATGTTTAAGTTTTCCTAAGAGCTTGAAGTTTTGACAACCCAACTAAAAGAGGATAATTATGTGAGAATATGATTTTACAAACGTGATATTTATGATGTGTTTAAAATGATGATTTATTAATGATGGTTTTGTTTTCATGAGAGTTTTATGAATATTTTAAAAGGGATTTAATGTATGGAATTTGTGCTTGCAGGAGAAGTAAATTGTGATGCAACATTCAAGTATGGATGGTCAGGAAAATTGAATCATGAACAGAATCATATCTAGACTGAGTGATACATTCTGGGAGTCTATACGAAGGAGGATCTTGCATTGTCAGAATATTGGGAATCCTAGTACTACAAATGAGGAAAAATAATGCACCAAACTATGGTGTGATTCATTCCTGAGAGTATAAGCCCGAGGAAGAACTAGAATGTAGGAATGAAATGTTAAAGAATTTTTTTGAATATATGGAAAGTTCCTACATCCTATTCAGATTTAAGTTATTATCTTGACAATTATAAAGACGAAGCTCCTGAAAGATATTAACGTGCTGAAGAAGGTTGAAATCTGTTGACTTTTTCAACAATTCTCTTGCTAGTTGTCATATTCCACTTGCCTTGTTGTGATTCATCCCTTGGATTTCCTCTCATGTATTTGTCTTATCTTCCTTGCGTCTTATTCTTATAAAAGGGAAAGAGATGTTTCATTTTAAGTTAAGTTCAAAATTTGTGGATGTTGAAAGAGCCAAAAATTCTTTAAGTTTTGTTCTTTTTTCCTATTTTCTGAATCATTCTATCTTAAAAAATTGTATGCACATAGAAGCTAATCAATATCAAAGCTGATTTGAAAGCTATCACCTAGTATGAAATATTTTGTAGTTGGTTGTTTTTAAATAGTTGGACAAGACATTATGTTGCACTATTTAAGGGTACGCACAAAACCTACTTGGTGTCCAAATAAACCTTCCTCTCTTTAAAATATCACATCATTCTATACCTAGTTGTGAAAAATCTAGTGAAGTACAAAGTTGTTTTCTTTTATTTGGTCAATTCTTGGGGCATGCGTGGATAATACTTGGGAGAAATTTTACTTTTCAAGTATTTTTGATGCTTTATTTTAGAATAGATGTTCAATTTCAGAAAATATTTCAAAAAGGAGATAAATGAATGGAAATTTTATTGTAATTCTTGAATCATTTCCATAAAATTGTTGAATACTTAAAGCTAAATTTACTTAAGTGATAGCAAACTTGTTTGAAATTCATGAAATATTATTGAAAATATGTTGATTTCATTAAATTATGTGATGACTGGACTAAGAATATCTTTTATTGATCCTTATGATTCCTTTCAGAACTAGAAATTATCATTTACCCCTTGTGATTAACAACATTATCATAACAAACCCTAATTCAAACCTAGTATGGACAAGACCTAACATAAATGAGACTTGGGATTAAGTCGAGTCAACCTAAGATTTAGTTTGTCCTAGTTCAATCTTTCAAGTAAATATAGGTTCTCACAGTCTACCTTTGAGGATTTATTTGCACTATTCGTGTGTGACTAACATCGTGATCAACATGTCACTACAACACGTGCACTAGTGCCAGATGGATGAGGTGACCATTTAGATGGCAAACTAGTTCATATTATTGGAGGCATGGAGGGGCATAGGACCATTTATGCTTGGGGCCATAGTATGCTGGTTCATTTATACTATGATTTGGGATGGTTTGTATACCACGAGCTAGACAATATAGTGCACTGTACACTTTTACAGGATTGGTGGTTTGAGCATATCATATGCACTAGACCCATTATATTTCCTACCATAGAGGCCATGGGTTACCCATGGGCCTATAGTTATGCATTGAGGCAAGAATGGAAAGAGGGACATTTTCTTCACTGGCAAGTTATATTTGATTCATTAGATGAGGGTGATATCTCATGGAGACCGTACCTTAGGGTACCATAGTGGACATATGATAAACATGAGCTAGTCAAGCAATAACAAGACCAATTTGGTTTAGGAGACATAATTACATAGTGAGACCTTTCTATTATGATCATGCCATGCGTTAGTTCATACATATTTAGGTACCACTATGTGCTCGACCTAGATACCTATGATCAGTATAAAGTGCCCCCAAAATTGGATACACTTGTGATCTTAAAATCGAGGATGTTCAAAATAGTGATTCAAAGGATGAGGATCATGAAATTCCCCTATTCATTGATGTTGGCAATGTAGGTACCATATGAGCCTATGACTAGTGGTGTCTTGGATCATGACCATCTCATATCTTTCCCATGCACTACCCTATAGACCACATCAAAGCTCTTCCAAGTTGTAGAGAGGATAAGGATGATGAGTAAGTTGATGGAGATATAGATGATGATGAAACTATCATTGACATATTTCTAGATAAGGAGAAGGATGAGGAGACCTAGTTGATGAGTGATGATATTGATGAAATAGAGGAGGCCTGAGCTACCCTCAAGGGGAGAGACACACCTTCTATCAGAGTAAATAGAGCACATGCAACAACCACATCAGAGATCCACACTCATGAGCATGGGGAGGATAGTGGTAGTGGGCCATCCACACTTCCTACACAGAGGGGAATCATTTTTGGATGGTTATAGCCTAATTGGTAGACTAGAGATCTAGCTAATGATTTGATATTTATTTTTTATTATAGTTTTTAACTTTGTGCATATGATTTATATATGTCATGATGTTTATTGATATCTTTAATGATTTCCATCTTGTAGGATCCATGCGAGAGTTGTGTGAGCTATATTAGTATGTGACTATAGAGATGATGCCTTCATTATGCATGGATGATGATATACCCTTAGAGTACATGACCCAACCTTCCATAGGGAAACATACAAATCTCTTCGAGTCATTTACAAGATTGAGGACAGTCTATGAGAGCATGGCCAGACATGCTAACCTAGCTATAGGATAGCTTTTCACATTGTATAAATTTTGGATGAGCTCCAAGCCTCTTAAGGTCCATCCGATATTAGGATAGAGTCTGCCCTCAAAGTGGTGATCTTGAGGTAGCAAAGAGATATAGATACACTATAGGAAGAGAGGGATTACATAGATCAAGAGTGCATCGAGGCACTCATACGAGAGGCTGATATGAGAGGAGAGGTGTGCGGCCTATAGAATCCATGAGGTCCCTGATTAGGACATGATCACATTCCACCATCTCACAATAGATGGAAACATCAAGCATCGAGGGGTCTAGTAGTCATAGTCCCTATTATCATTATATATATGTACTTGAACTTTTGATGATGCATATGGTATATGAGCATTGATGTTTGTATTTTTATGATCTAATATTGAATTAAATGTCGATGTGATTTGTTAAATATCCTTTATGAGAATTTTCAATAAATATCACCATGATTTAATGTTTAAGTAAAATAATTGAAACATTTTAGTTTATGTTAAGTACTACTTTGTGATTGAGTATGCTATGTTACATTAAATGTACTTATGATCTAACTTCTAGAACACTACATGCATATAAGGATCTAATCTAACGCAACACATAGGATGAAATTGAATAGTATACAAACTAAAGTAACTTTTCAAACTAATTTGAATAATCACCCTAGATTCTATGACACACTGAGATCTTTTTTCAAAGAATGAAACAATGCAAGATTAAAATAGAACACTCTCTACTTAATCTAACAACACTAGTTTAATAACATACTATTCAAAGATGATATTAGGTGTAGTATTGATGCAAATGCATGACATTGATAGGTTCTTTTTGAGGTGTACCATCCATTTTTGTTAGTATATAGGCACTGTACCCATATTTTTTCTTCAATTACCTAAGGTCCTAGCCAATTAGGGCTGAATTTTCCATTTTCATTTGGGGTGACATTTACATTACATTGATTCTCATACAACACCAAGTCACCTTTTTTAAATGCATGAGGGATGGAATTATCAATATAACTATGCTGCATTCATTTGGATTAAGCTTGAAGATGTTTGAGAGCATTGATACACTATTCATCAAGTATTTCAAGTTATTGCAATCATTGTTCTTTATAGGTATTGTCATTGATGATCCATTTAAGAGTGATTCATAATGAAGTAATTTGTAACTCCAAGGGAATTATTGCATCAACACTATAGACAAGGTTATAGGGAGTATTTCATGTAGATGTTCTAATACTTGTTTGATAATCCCACAATGCATAACTTAACTAAGAGTTCCAATATTTATTATGATTTCTTACCATTTCCTTAAGATTTTTTCAAGGGTCTTGTTATTAGATTTTGCTTGGCCATTTGATTGTGGGTAATATGGTGTTGAAAAGTGATTTTGAATATGAAATGTTTTCAAGAATCTCTTCACATCATTGTTCTTAAATGGAGTTCCATTGTTTGAAACTAATGTTGAAGGGAGACCAAAGGGAGCAATAATTTGTTCCAATATGAAATAACATATTGTATCAACTATCATGGAACGTAGAGGAATAGCTTCTACCCATTCGGGAAAATAATTGGTTGTGGTAATGATAAATGTATGTCTAGTGGAAGAAGGTGGTGACATTTTTCCAATAAGATCCAAACCCCAAACCAAGAATGATCAAATAAGAACTTGGGCATGAATCTCAAAAGAAGAAGCATGAATCAAATTGTTGTGTTCTTCAAATTTATGACATTTCTTAACCTTAGAAAGAAAATCCTTGTTCTATATGTCTCCAATAATAACCTATATGAATTATATTTTGCACTAATGATCTTCCTCCAAAATGTGCCCCACAAGCACCTACATGAGTTTCTTCAAGTGCTATGGGGAATTTATATTGTTTAATACATCTAAGAAAGAGACCATTAAATGACCTATATAGAAAGCCTACTAGGATTATGTACTTGGATGCAATTTTTTGAAGATGAGATCAAGTATTTTTAGTTGTACACTTAGGAAAGGTACTGTCTTTTAAGTAATTAAATATTGCTACATACTATTCACTAGATTTTTTGACATTGGTTATTAACACTTCTTTAACTTCATTGTGGATCAAATAATTTAAGATCATTAGGATTGTGAATGTGAAATCAAGAAAAGGATCTTCAAGAGATACAAGTGAGGGAACATTCGCCATTGCCTCTACATACCAATTATCCTTTCGTGGTATGTTATCAATGGTGTATGATTCAAATTTATCTAATAATGTCATTGTAAGATCTTTGTATCGAATGATTTTATCATGTTTTTCTTGAAACATTTATTTGTTTAATGACTAATAGAGAATCTCCAAATATGGAAATTTTGTGAACACCTAAGGCTAACACTGCACATATCCCAAAAATTAAAGCTCCATACTCTATAGTGTTATTTGTACATAGGAAGTTTAGATGGAAGGAAAAGGGAATAGGTTTTCTTCAAGAAGGAATTAATATAACCCCAGCCCTAGAGCCAATTTGACAGTTAGAGCCATCAAAGTATAATTCCCATGTTTCTTTTTCTTTGTCGATAGTCAACACACTTTCATCAAGGAATGAGTCCATATTAGGTAACGTTATGGGAGAAGGAACATCAACTATATGATTAGTTAATGCTTCTCCTATGATTACTAAGTTCTAAGAGACAAATATAAGATGAAACTAAGTTAACAACATAATTCATTTAGCTAAACATCCTAATAAATCAGTTTTAGCAAAAAAATGTTTTAAAGGATCAAAAATTATCATCACATATATTTCTATATTTAACAAGTAATGTCTCAATTTACTGGTAGCGAATAGAAGAACCAAACATTTCTTTTCTATCATTGTATACCATTGTCATTTTGTTGATCGAACAATGTTATTAGAGCATGGGTTGATGTTGTTGTATGAAGGATAAATAGTTTGCCTTGCATAGCGAGTTGTAAAATAGGTGGATTGCAAGATAATTTTTCAAAATCTCAATGGCCTACTTACAATCCTCATTCCACTTAAAATCAGGGTATGTGCAGGATCATGATGGGCCAAAAAGTGGCAATATGATGGGTATGTGGCTGACAACTATTTTTTTACCCAAAATTGATGAAACGAAAAGGGTTTTTAAAGGAGATTCTTAGCTTTCCACCCATATAAATTATTCTTTACTTTGAATTAAATAAGTAATTATTATTCATTTTCTATTAAAATTACGACTAAAGTCTTGATTGATAAGCTAATTGAAAAACATCTATAGTCTTCAAATGGTATCACATATTTTGAATCCAAAAAATGTATCACATTCTATGCTTCACATACTATAGGATTAAAAAAAAAAAAAAAAGAATTTCGTGAAGTTTTGACTAAGTTAACGTGGTTAGACATACGAGTTTTTATATTTTTGAAAATGTTGTAATAAAAATTCATAATTAATTATTTACGTGAAAAAAATTACAAAAAAAAATGCATCACATCGGGGCATGAGTCCTATACTTATATCTAAAATATTATAAAAAAAGATTATCATTTTATTGTGGTTAGGGTGGTCAGACAGACACCTATCTCTTATTTTTTCCCTAAAATTTAAGTACCATTGCATTGAAATTTCAAATTTTCACCAAATAGATTTAAAAAAAAAAAACAAACCTAGTAGTTTAGAAACTACATTCAATTTACTATAGATTATATTCTTACATATTTTTGAAATAATATAGATAACTTATTCAAATTTTTATGTCAAGTTTCCTAACTCTAATTTTTATGAATTTTTTTCCACTTAAGGGCCTATTTTTTCCATGATGATCCTGCACATACCCATCAACCTCCCTAAGAAGTTGTGTAAAGGGTAATGTGTGGTTTTCCAAGGATGCTACAATACAATGGATAACTTGAATTATCCCTTGTAGGGAATACAACTGAGAATTTTTTTTAGGAGGTGGCATGTTAATGATAGCATCAATTTTATTTGTGTCCACCTCAATGCCTCTATGAGATACTATAAAGCCTAGAAGTTTTCCACTATCTACACCAAAGATACACTTTTTTAGATTGAATCTCATGTTATATTTTCACATTCCTTCAAAGATCTTGGGAAGGATGTTAACATTGTCTTATCAGGTTAAATATTTGGCTAGAATATCATCAACATAATCTTCAAAAATCTTGTGTATGTAATAATGAAATATCAATGTCATAGCTTTTTTATATGTTGTGTATGTGTTATTTAATCCAAAATCTAGAACTACCCAACAAAATGTCTCCCAAGATGTAAATATTGTCTTGTATTGATCTTCAGGGTTGATAAATATTTGATTGTATCTTGAGAATTTATATATGAATGAAAATAAATTTTTTTTTGTAGTCAAATCTACTATCATTTCAATATTAGGAAGGGGAAAGCCATCCATAAGGAATTTTTTATTAAGGTCATATAAATCCACACACATCCTAATACAATTATCATGTTTTGTGACTTTGACAATGTTTGAGATCCATGGAAAATAATCAATAGGTCATATAAATCTAACTTCAAGGAGTTTTTCAATCTTAGTCTTCACTAGTAAAGCTATCATAGGATTCATATTTCATATCTTTTGTCTTATTGGCTTAGTGGTTTGTTCAAGAACTATGTTGTGTGTTACTATCTTAGCATCAATATGATATATCTGAATAAGTCCAAGCAAAGAGTTCATGAAATTTGTGTAGTAACATTGCATGATCTTCTTGTTCATCCTCATTATGAAACTTTCCTATTTGAATCCCTCTTTCTTCATTAGATGTATCCATTTGTATGTTGATTGTATCTCCCATGAGAATTGCATTTTATCTCAGAATTTCATAATTATGTTCTTCTTTATCCATGTCAACATAGTTGAGTTCCTCTTGTTAATTCATTTGTTTAGCAATAACCATAGCACAAGTGATTCCTTTTTTCTTAGGGGGAGAAAATTACTTGTTATAAAATCCTAAAATTTGTTTCAAAGCTTCATAATCTTCATAGTATTCCAATGATTCTTCACATGTATCAATCAATTCAGGATGCTTCAAAGTGAGAGTTGTCTTAGTGGAACTACACATGATGGTGTTAATGTTGAGTGAAGGTATTTTTGTTTCTTTCCTTATCTTAGAAAGAAAATATCAAAGACCAATTTTTATTTCTTATATGTTAGGTTCTATAGGAACACAAATTCCTTTCTCTTTTCTTCCACATCCCTTTCCACTATATCCAAGTTGTTTCAAGAGCTTGTAACCTCTTCCATAAAGTTTTTCCATCTCTTTTGGATTCAGTGGTTGTTGGTAGTCCACTTCATCAAATTTTGTTGTACTACTTGTATATTCTTCTTCAAAAGTGGATGAGGTAGATGCTTGTGATTGTTCTTCTGAGTTTTGTGTTGACATTACCATTGATTTTTTTCCTTTTCAAGTTGTTTTGTTTTCATCTTATATTCTCCCATGAATGTTGGTGTGAAATCTAAGGAACCCCAATCATCTTCTAATAACTTTGTGACTTCTTCAATATTATTATTTTTCTTGTTCTTTCATGTTCTCAACTTTTGAAGTTGGCATCAATGTTTTCACAGGACTCTATTTATCCTTTTTAGTGTGCAAATAACTTTTAGGTTCAGGGTCAACATTAAGTATGTAAACTTTATTGTTGTAACTGTACTTCATCAAACGATGAAGGGTTGTGGGTACCACATGCATCTCATGAATCCACATGGTCTGCCAAAAAAAAAGATTATATGAAAGATCGTGAGACATTACATGGATATTAGTTTGCAATTTTTCTTTTCCAACTATAATAGGTAATGTGATTATGTCAAGTGGAAGTTTTCCTATGTTATCAAATCCACAAATGGACAATGAGTCAGGTTTGATCCTGCTCCTTTTAATTCCAAGATTTTCCAAAAGGTTCATGCTACACACATTAAGGTCCAATCCATTGTCAATAAGGGTTCTCTTTACTATTGTTCTATTAATAATGACTACAATAATGGAAGCTTCATATTGTTTTTGAACTTCCAAGGAAGGTAACACACTTTGGTGAGAAACACATTTAGGTTTTTTCTTGATTAACTACATTCATTCCTTCAACCAAGGCCGCCACATCATCTGGGTTTGTATTAGGAGGAATCACAACTTGTTGCAAGGTTGTTTGAAGCATACTATTATAGTTAGGTGAAACTTGAATAAGGTCCCATGTGGATATCTTACCAAGATTATTTTTAAGTTGTTCAACAAGATCAAAATCCTTTCCACTATGTGAAGGAAATTGAGGAGCACTAGGCAATATAGGTTGAGGTAATGGTAATGAACTGAGAGGGGTTTGTTATTTCCTATTGTTCCTTTTTTTATATGTATGAGCAATAGTATTGTAACTCTGTTGCTATGAAGCATTATTAAATTGTCAAGTTGCCTTGTAAAGTTCAAGATATCTCTTGGTTGATATGTTTTCTTTTTAGGTTGTTCTAAGATAAGCATGGATTTTTTTCAAACTTGAGATTGACAGTGTGAGGGTGGGTAAAGGATAAGTTGAGGTGTGATTGCATTAACGCCTTTATGTTTTGGTTTTTCATGACAAGCCTTAATGGATGAACCTTGTGAGATGAAATGCTCAAGGGTTACATCTAACATATCAAAGTCATCACTACTAAAGGGCTTGAGGGATAGGTTAACTTGGAAAAATATATTTGACATGATCAAGTAACTATGCTTTCTCTATCTGGACCGACGATTCTCTGATGAAGCGGTCATTAAATTTCCTAAAAAAGACAAGGAGAAAGCTAAGATGGTTAAGGTTGCCAATAGCTACTTTGATGTGGAGTCCATCAAATCTATCTGGAGGAAAGTTTTAAGAGTTATTATGTAATATATCACAGTTGACGGACGCTTCACCAGAGTTTATGGTTACCACTTTGCCATTCTGAACCACTTCCATCACAAGGTTCGTATCTCTCTACCTTTTTACTTATTCTCTTCTTTGAAGAATTGCCTTGATGAAGTTGAAAGAAACCCTAGGAGGACTGCTATTATTCACCCTGGTCTTGTTAGGCTCATTTTTGAGCATTTTCAAAATTTACCTACTTTGCCTAAAACTGTTCAAATTGAAGATTTGGATGATGGGGAGATAGAAAGTAGTAGGGAGATCGACCCTCGGGCCCCCCTGCTTGTGTTCTTGTTGGTCCTGATACCACTGCTCCCCAGTCCCCGTCTTGTCATAAAACCCTTAAGGACTCTGCCCCGTTGTCATGTCCTAAATTGTAGCCTTTGCATGAGTGCCCTAGTCCGGGTTTTGCCCCGCCGCCCTGTTTTAATCCCCAGCCATCTCCTGGTTGCCCTACTCTGAGTTTTTCCCCTGGTTTTAAACGTACCCCTATTACGAAACTTGTTTTGTATTCTAGGAATTCAATGGAAATCCTCTCTGATAAGCCTATGGTTAGTAAGGAATCGACCCCTAGTGCCCCGGCGTCTGGAAGATTTGGGAATGGACCTTATGATTCCCCTATTCAGGATGAAATTAACTCAACCCTGAATAAGCTCAAGCTTGAGGACATGGTGAGTATGGCAGAAAAAAGTACAGATGGCCTTTTCACTATTCTCAAGTGGACCCAGAAGGAAGTATGTGATTTGAAAGGCCATAATACTAATCTCAGCAATAGGATCATGGACTTGGAGCAGAAGATTAGCTGGAGTCATAGAGAGAATGAAGGACAGGAAACTCCCTTACCAAGGAAAGGACAGCATTCACATGAGGAAAGATTGACTAGTATCGAGTGCAGTATGTCCAAGATTGGCCAAAACATTAGGGCTACTGTAGCGAACAATCACAAAATTGCTAGGCATAACACCATTATCATCAATGCGATGGTGGAAAAGCTTGAAAAAAACCAAAAGGGTTCGCTAGTCGTGGATTTGGTTGCAGATAGGGGAGGCAACAGATCTGCTGGTGAAGGGATTTTGACTCATACCAGGGCTAACATTAAGAGGAAGACCCCGACTTCGTCACATACGGCTCAAATTCTTAAGCAGGGGTTATAGGATATGAAGGATGTTCAAAAGGAGGCTGAGGAGTTACTGAACACCTTGGAGTAGCACGGTGGTGTTTGTTGCTGGTTTTTTGGGTGGTCCTTTTTTGGGCCCTATTGTCTCTTTGTGCTGTCGTTTCCTTTTGGGACAACCATTTGCTTGTTTGAAGTTTTTCTGTTATATTTTGTTGTTTAAACTCTATGGTTTCAGGTCCCTGTAAAACCTGTTTTTTCCTTTTCAAAAACTATGCTTTCTCTAAGAGTTTCATCAAGTTTTCTTGTTTCTTTTGGTGTTTTTGGTTTTTAATTTTGTTTGCTAATAATTTCAAAATGTAAACTAATATAATTGACAATTCAATACTACTAAAAATGAAAGAAAAGTGCATAATTATAACACTAATTTTGATTGGAATATGCAAGAAAATGAACTTCAAGATGTTACACAATCTAACTAAATAATATATGTTTTGAATGTTCAAATAAAATATTTCAAAAAACTTTCAGATCTAGAAATAGAAAAAAAATGCAAATCAAACATCAAAAAGCACTCAAATTTTTTGTTGAAAATGTATGTACAGGGACTCATTCACCCTAGGGTAAATGGATCCTAAATTAGGGTTTTTTAGATTTGAATTTTTTGTTCTTAGGCTTTTCTTATATGTTTTATATTTTTTATTTGTAACAGAAAGTTGTATAATAGATTTTCCATATTTTTGTTTCTAAATGCAAGCTAAATGAAGGTGAAATGATAGATTATGTGACATTTTTTAAGATGTAATATGAATCTAAATTTGAAATTAAATGACTAAATGATGATTCTAATGCAAAGTTAACTCAGATTTAATGTAATTTTTTTTTTTATTATTATTTTAAAGCAATGCAAGCATGCAAATTTACTCTAAATGCAATGTTCATTAATGTAAAATTTTAAAGCACCCTAAATGTAATGCAACTAATGAAAAACTAATGCAATCTATAAAAATATTAGGTCTAGGGTCAAAAGGACTCTAATTTTCAAAATAATGTTGTACAAGGCTAGGTTCACCAAAATGAAATGATGAAAAATAGGGGTGTCCCTAGGGTTTTCGAAAATGAAAAAGTGGATCCAAAGAGGGAAAAGGGGTCCTATCTTTCCTCAATTCATTAGAAAATGTTATTCACACCATGAAATGAAAATCAACCTCAAGGTGAGTCAAGTCAACGTGTGAATCTACAAATTTCCCTTTTATGCAAGGATGAGGGTATAGGTCAAACAATAGTTTTGGGGAGAAAGATTAAAAATAACAAAAAAAACTCCAAAATGTGATCTACAAATTTTTCATTTAGGAGACTTAACATAAAAGAAAGGAACCAACAAGCTTTCTAGAGAATCTAAAGGTAATAAATGTTGTGCACTTGTCAAAAATTGTTCTTGTAACCCTAATAGGGACTCATTTTCCCTAGGGAAAATGGGTCCCGATAGGATTTTTTGAAAAATTTTAAATCTAAGATTGAAGCCTAATACCTATAATTATTCCCTGTAACTTCATAATTTCACTCCTGAATCTAGATCTAGGAAAAAAATGCAAAACAAGTTTGTTGTTTGTTGGTGGATAGGGGTTTTCCTCGGTCAAACCCCAAGTTTGGTAATTAAACCTTGATAAAAAGAATAGATCTGAAACATGAAATTTGTGCACAATCCTAGCCTTAAGTGTGTCTAAAATTAAGACTAATGATGCAAAGAAACATTTGTCAAGTGTGTTAGAATAGAATCCTAAGTGAACATGAATAACATGATGAAGACCTACTTTAGGAGACCTCAAATCAACTCAATATGTCACAAATTTGATTATACCTCACTTAGGTTGAAAGTAGAGAGATAATGGAAGATGGAATAAATTAGGAAACAAGTAATTAGGCTTGGTTGAATGTCTTGTGCATCTCCCAAATCCTAGAATCCAACACGATCATCTCTAGGAAACTATCATCAATCCTTTCGGAATGCTTAATCTTGACAACAAAAGGAGCTTGAAGACCTACAAAAAAACTCAAATGCTACTACAATACTTTACTCTTGAATACTTCTCCTTGCTCTTGAATTCTTGATCTCATATGAACTTCTCTTTTTTGCTTCATGTCTTGCTAGTCTAGTGTAAAATGAATGTGATACTTAGTTTTTCCAATTATCAGATCCTATAAGCCAGAGTTTTTTTTGTGTGTTGTAGGTGCTCTTGCTTATTTAAGGTGTTGTAATATAATTTTTTCTTGTAAGTAGTTGGTTTTTGGAATGTTTGAAGTTTTCGCAAGCTTTCTTATGGATAGACATTGCAGGAATGGCATGGTCTTGTAATTGGTGAAATCTTTGTACCTCCAGGTTTTTGTAAGCACTTTGAGTTGAAATAAAGTTTTCAAATTCTCTATTAGTTGTGGTTCTTATTTGTGTATTTAAAAATATCAAAAAAATATGAAAGTTTAAATTTTTTTGGAAGGGATCAAGCACCACTATTCAAATTTTTTTTTTTTAGGTTTTTAGCTTTACTTTAGTATGGTTTTCTTGGTAGAAAAATTTTGAATTTATTTTTTACTATTTTAGATGAAGATAGGAGCTTCTATGACAATTTTTTTTAGAGTAAATAGAAATGGTTTGCACATTCAAGATAATTTTCAAAATGTAGTCTATCAAGAGATTTTTGTTCATATTTATATAAGTTTAGTTTGAATTGAATCTTGTAGCCTTTTGAGTCCATGTTATTTTTGGTTAGTGTGCTTCTTCAATTAAATAGATTAAAAATTTGAATGGTGCCTATGAAGATCAACACCTCAATTTAGGTTTTTAGGTCTTGGTGTATTCAGGTTAGCATTTTCAAGTACCTATGAATCTAGAATTTTTAGCATTACATTCAACTACACTGAAACTTCATTCTCCCTACTACGAGCTGGTACCTTTCAAAGGAGAAAGATCCTTTTTCCAATTGGACATCCATTAATCCTTACCTTCCATTATATTTTTGGTGAAATTTTCTCTAAAGCCTTGATACTAATTGGTGTAGCCTCATTATCCATTAAATAAATCTTTGGGAATAAGATAAAATCATGCTTGGAAAGGATTTTTTATCAAATAGTATGTTTTTCTAATCCCCATAGGTGTCTTGAGGTTGTGTACATTTTAGGTTCTTCGAGAAATATTTCTTTTCTCTAGATATCATTTACAAAATGAATTTGAAAACCCTGTGGGGGTATGTGCAGGATCATGATGGGCCAAAAAGTGGTAATATGATGGGTATGTGGCTGATGACTATTTTTTTACCCAAAATTGATGAAACGAAAAGGGTTTCTAAAGGAGATTCTCTACTTTTCACTGATATAAATTATACTTTAATTTGAATTTAAAAAGTAATTATTATTCATTTTCTATTCAAATTATGACTAAAGTCCTGATTGATAGGTTGATTGAAAAAATCTATAACTTTCAAATGATATCGCTTTTTTTGAATCCAAAACATGCACCACATTTTATGCTTCACATAATATAGGATTAAAAAAAGAAAAAATGAATATCATGAAGTTTTGACCAAGTTAAGGTGGTTAGACATATGAGTTTTTATATTTTTTAAAAAGTTGTAATAAAATAATCATAATTAATTATTTAATTGGAAAAAAATACAAAAATATATGCATCACATCGGGGCATGAGTCCTATACTTATATCTAAAATATTATAAAAAAATATTATCATTTTATTGTGGTTAGGGTGGTAAAAAAAACACCTACTATTTTTTCCTTGAAATTTAAATACCACTACTCTAAAATTTCAAATTTTCACCAAATAGAATTTTTTTTTAAACAAACCTAGTATTTTAGAAACTACAATCAATTTTCTATAGATTTTATTCTTACATATTTTTGAAATAATATAGATAACTTATTCAAATTTTTACATCAAGTTTCCTAACTCTAATTTTTCTAAATTTTTGGCCACTTAAGGGCCTATTTTTTCCATGATGATCCTACACATACCCGTGGGAGATATTTAGTGGTATCTATCAAAACATAGAGCTAGATAGGGGCTTCATTGTTGTTAA
Organism: Sequoia sempervirens; assembly: GCA_007258455.2. Lineage (NCBI taxonomy): Eukaryota > Viridiplantae > Streptophyta > Pinopsida > Cupressales > Cupressaceae > Sequoia > Sequoia sempervirens. The sequence goes on along the minus strand of VDFB02000008.1, from coordinate 99,640,242 downwards.
AAAATGTTCAATCATGCTTCATGAAAACATCCATTTTATTTCCCAAGATTTCTATTATTTGTAAATCTCTCTATTCAAGTGGTAGGGTTTGTAGTTGAAGCCAAAATGACATAGAATTTATAATTATATTTGAAGGGTCAAAGTTGGGGATCCAAGGCTTAATATATAGTACCTCACCTTGCAAGAACTACGTATTTACTTTGAAGACAACATCCCTTGCTTTCTTTGAGGAAAAAATAGCAATAAATAACCCTTTCCCTTATTTATGTAATAAAGTTCATTGACTTCCATCCAATTGTCATCAACCCATTTAAATAGAATTTTTTTTGTAGGGTTAAGATTGGGTATGTTCAAGATCATGATGGGCCAAAAAGTGGTGATATGATGGGTATGTGTAGGGTATGTGGCTGATGACTTTTTTTACCTAAAATTGATGAAACAAAAAGGGTTTACTTTGAATTTAATAAATAATTATTATTCATTTTCTATTTGAATTACGACTAAAGTCCTGATTGATAGGCTAATTGAAAAACATCTATAGCTTTCAAATGGTATCACACTTTTTTGAATCCAAAACATGCGTCACATTCTATACTTCGTGTACTATAGGATTAAATAAAAATGAATTTCATCAAATTTTGACCAAGTTAAGGTGGTCAGACATACGATTTTTTATATTTTTTAAAAGTTGTAATAAAAAATTCATAATTAGTTATTTACATGGAAAAAATTACAAAAAAATATGCATCACATTGGGACATGAGTCCTCTACCTATATCTAGAATCTTATAAAAATAATTATCATTTTATTGTGGGTAGGGTGGTGAGACAGATACCTACTTCTTATTTTTCCCCTGAAATTTAAGTGCTACTACATTGAAATTTCAAATTTTCACCAAATAGATTTTAAAAAAAATAAACCTAGTAGTTTAGAAACTACATTCAATTTGCTACAAATTCTATTCTTACATATTTTTGAAATAATATAGATAACTTATTCAAATTTTTACGTCAAGTTGCCTAACTCTGATTTTTCTAAATTTTATTGCCACTTAAGTGCCTATTTTTTCCACGATGATCCTGCACATACTCGATTTGAAAACTTACTAATAATAATTGTTTTTTGAATCTCTTTGATTTGGTTGTTGAGATATTCTTCCAAGAATGTCACCCAGATGTCACCTCCTAGACTGTTGTTACTTTCTTGAGCCCTACTGTGTTTCTTAACTAGCAAGTTCACTTCCTTTTGTTGTAACTAAGGCCTCAAGCTCATGCCATTTTGTTGAAAGTTAGGAATTGAGTTCTTATTATATTTCCTAACAAGTTTTTGAGTAGGATTTTGATACCACAATTTCTTTGGTAAATGAGGATAAAAGAGTGCAACATATGGGCTTGGTTTCAAGATGAATATGTTATTAGGAAAAGTTGTAGGAACCTTCCCACCTTCTAATGTATTTAAAAGAGTGCTTGTGGGCTGCCAATTTTTGAAAAATCCTAACTATTGGTGATATAATACAAGCTTCTACCAACCCACAAAATCCTTTCCACTATTCCATGTCCTTGGAGAAGGGCTTTATGTCCCTAGACCTTGAACTGTATTGGTTGTTGATAGTTTTTTTACCAATATGAAAGACCTTTTTCCAAACTCTGCCTTCCAAATACTCTTGCCATGGCCCTTCTTTGAATCAAAATTTTGAAAATTTCCCATTAGGGGCATCACATGCTCAAAGATCTCTCATCTTTACCATAGTAGCATAATTTTTTGACTAGTATGCAGTCTTCTTCCCTCCATGCAACATATAATTATAATTCTCTTACTATCCATACAAGATACCCAGACTTCAAACTATAATATTAGGTCTAACATAATAATTAGCTAATTAATTAAATTAATATTTTTATATTATATAAAGGCCATTAATCAATGTTGATACTTGATAAGATATTTTTGTCTTGGTTGTACATACACATAATGAAATATTCTTGATATTTTAATCAAAATATAATTATGATAAAAAAAATATCTAAGACTTAAAACTATTCCCTAAGATAACTCAACCAAATTAAAATTAACAAATTGAAAGACATGTGTAACAAACTATGTTATATTATGATAACCAATATAATAATAAATGAGTACCAATTGATACTCCATGAGTATAAGTAAAATGCTTTAATCTATCCAAATCACTACTCAAAAAAATAAACTAATAAGATATATACTATTTAATAAGAATCCATCAAGAGATATGATATCTTAGAATGTAACCATTCCTAAGCTCCTACTTTAGTGTTGGTGTATTCATCTTATTTAATGAAGACATTCTAAGATATCATATCTCTTGATGGGTTCTTATTAAATAATATATATCTTATTAGTTTATTTTTTTGAGTAGTGATTTGGATAAATTAAAGAATTTTACTTATACTCATGGAGTATCAATTGGTACTCATTTATTATTATATTGGTTATCATAATATAACATATTTTGTTACACATGTCTTTCAATTTGTTAATTTTAATTTGGTTGAGTTATCTTAGGGAATAGTTATCTAATATGAATATGGTTTTGAAATAGTTTTAAGTCTTAGATAAGTATGTTTTTTACCATAATTATATTTTGATTAAAATATCAAGAATATTTCATTATGTGTATATACAACCAAGACAAAAATATCTTATCAAGTATCAACATTGATTAATGGCCTTTATATAATATAAAAATATTAATTTAATTAATTAGCTAATTATTAGGTTAGACATAATATTATAGTTTGAAGTCTGGATATCTTGTATGGATAGTAAGAGAATTATAATTATATGCTGCATGGAGGGAAGAAGACTGTATACTAGTCAAAAAATTATGCTACTATGGTAAAGATGAGAGATCTTTGAGCGTGTGATGCCCCTAATGGGAAATTTTCAAAATTTTGATTCAAAGAAGGGCCATGGAGCTTAGGAATGGTTACATTATATTTTTCCTACAAATTGTTTCCTTTTTTATGGGCATTGCTAACAATATGACATAATTCATACAAAATTTTGAGGTAAATAACTTAACATGGTTTCAATGAGATTATTGTTATGATAGTTTTAGTGATAAAATTATTTAGTATTATTTTGATGTTGTAATTGCAATGGCTACAAGAGGTATCTTCACAAACAAAAAATAGTAAAATTTAGACCATCTTCATATGTTAAAATTAATTCATTCTTCTTCACAATTTTTATACACTGGATGTCATATTTGTTTACATTTTTTATTCTATTACACTAGCTTGTGTACTTTAAGGGCCATGTTGTGGAGGTGTAGAGAATGTATGAAAACTATTTAAAAAATCACCTCAAATAAATGTGGTCTCATGGCATAAGGAGTAAATATTTAGAAGTGAGATATGAAGGATTTTCAAGTTGTTGGAATGGGATTTTATCACTTACAGGTTGAATATGATAAAATATCAGTCAAGGGGCACGGAATGGTGCCTATAGGTCTAAGGAAGAATAAAAATATGACTTACATGGACATAAGCACATATTGGCCATGGGACAAGGTTACAACCATATATTTAGGCTTCAAAGCATGACATAACTATTTATCTAGTGCAGTTCAAGATATGTATAAAGTATGAAAAGAGACCATATATTTAAAACCACAAAAGAGAACCAATTCAACATCAAATTAGATGCAAGTAACAAAGGTTCAACATTCACCAAAAAACACCATAACTAAAAATGTGTGTATAGAATAACTTACCTAATCTTGGCTTGAATATCTTTTATAGAGTTTCCTAGAAGATTTTCAAATGGTCTTTCTCTCCACCCCTCATCTATCTCTCTATTTTCTTTGTCCTCTTGGCCATTCTCACCTTACTCCTTGATGTCTCCTCTCTTTCTTTGACTTACTTATGTAGAATCAAGACTAATGGTAGTTAACTCTTCAAATAGTAAAAAGGATGGTGGTGAAATATTGAAATGGAAGATGATAAATCTAATTTACCCTTACCTTGGCTTTGTCATAATAAGCCATGAAAAATTTGAATCTAATATTTTAAGAAATAATATAGCCACATAAAGGATATTATGGCTTCATATGAAGCTAAATTAAACACTAAAATATAGTACTACACAATAATAAATTATGATCAAATAACAACAAATAATATTAATGGTCAAACAATAATAAACAATATCTAAATAAAATGACCATAATAATGGTAATTGTATAATTAACCATAATTATTAACTAGTAATTATATTAAAAAAATAATAATTGTAATTGATAATACAAATTGAGTAATAGTCACAAATAATACAAGGATAATATCAATTAATAATGGTAATAAATATGGTTGTGACAAAAATATTATAAGATTTTTATTAGCTAAGGATTGTTTAACTTCATGGTTACTTCTTTGTGCATCGACCATCATTTCAAATGTCCATGGTGTCCTATGAATAGTGAAAAATGAGGGTTGTGATTTATGTTATCTCTTAACTTCATGTCTATCCCCACTTCTTAAGGCATATGATGCTTTATGTTGTTCTACAACATCAACTAGACTAACAGGATTTTTCAATACCAATGATTTAGGTTTATCTGAACTTACCAATGGAATAACAGGTGGTAATTAAATATCTAATTCTTTTTCTTTCACCTGCACATTCTATAGTGGTTGACTTAATCACATAATTTCTAGATCAAGCTCAACTAGCTTCTTTTTTATTTGTTTGTTCATAATTTGTAGCTTCACCTCTGATATGATATTATTCTATTTTGATGAGCTACTCACTGCAATTTTTTTGGAAAAATTACCTTTGTCATCTGTTTCTCAATTCATGCATTGATATTATTTAAAACAACACAAGTCAAAGGTAACTTCCAAGGTAAAGTTGACTATTGTTCAAAATTTCTCATTGATGCTTAATTCCTATCTTGATTTACTAGGATATTAGACCTTTAATGTATTTCCCCAACAACACCAAAAATTTGTGATAAAATTAAAATTAATTTCTATTTTATGCTTATACAACAGTTGATACTCAATTAGAAAGAAAAACTATTAATAAAGATGAAGCTATAACTATTAGTGGGGAGTGAAGAGGGCCCTATATAAAAATGTATGTAAGCTCCAAATCAAAGGGGATTGTGAAACTAGTATAAAACTAATAAATGTAATTAGTGTCCCATAACAAAGGAGTTTGAACTATCTTTTATATGTTTCAAAAAATACAAAAAAGTGAAGATATGATAACAATATATACTTACATGGAGGGAAATGTGTCTACAAATTTCATTGATAATGAATATGCCTTGGTGGAGCTCTTGGAAAAATCTCAATCAACTATTCATTATAATGATAAGATTTAAGAAAATAATTTAAAATGGGAGTAAGGGAAAGTGGATAAAGTGTTCTAATATTTCTAAAATGATGCAAACTCCAAGTAGGTTTGAAAGGACTAAAAGTACTTCAAAATTTTGTGAATTTCTTTTGAAAGAATATCCACATGAGAGAAGGCTTGATGAGGTGGAAAAATTATTGACATTTCATGCCCCCCTTAGATGACCCATCACTAATATCTAATCTGAGAGATCCTACATGGTCCATCTTGCATGATTTTTCCTTGAGGGTCCCTAAATTTGGCTAAGTCCATGAATTTCAGGGTTTTGGGCTATCACTTACCTACTTACTTCATTCCTTATCCATCACTCCCTTCTCCTTTCTTCTTCTCTTTATTTTAGGTTTCAGCCTTCAACCTTAACCTTTATCCCTTACCATCCCTATCCTATTTTATTTTTTCCTTTCTTCTTTTGGATTTTGTCCTTTGTTCTACCACTATACAACAAGCTCCTTCATGCTTCATTGTGAGGTAGTGAGATTCTATCGCTATAATGCAAGCTTTAAACATTCGACCCACAATACTGTAGGCTTACTCTTAACAATATCTTATGGATTACCACTCTATTACTTATCTAATTTTGTTTCATCGCATGATAGTGGGATTGTTACTGCACTACTACTCTTCATGATCTTCTTCTTTTTGGGGTGGTGGGTTGTTCCCCACTATACCACACTATTCATTTTTTCTTGTCATAGTATTTTTTTTATGATGTAATGGAGCTCTTTCATATAGTCTAATTGTGTTTTAAAGTTTTATTGAGGATTTTATCTTGGCCATCCATGCTCGATTCAATGACTAGTATTCAAACTTCAATGGATAATTGATCTTGTTGATGATAGATTTGCAAAAGTTATTGTTCAGCAACATCCTCAACTACCAAATCATATCTAATCAATTATGGATCATTTTTTACACTTTTTTCAATGCTCTATTGATTACAAGATGTCACCATTACTCTTTGATGTGCTAAAAACTCTTTATTCTCTGTCAAGGTGTATTGGTTAGAGATTTTCTTAGCAAATTTCATGAGAGATCTATCCCTGCATTCATGATATTCATTATCTGGGGCTCAATTGAGATGTCAAAGCCCTTATGGTCTAGTGGCTAATTTGTAATGGGTGCAATTAAGATCTTTTCCAGAATTAATTGGAGTTCATCTTTTTGGAACCCTAGTTAGGTTAGGGTTAGGGATTTTAACTCAACCCTCAATTATGTGTGAACTATAAAGGAAATTTTTGTATCTTTTTGAAGGGTTCTTCCTCAGGATTCTCTAGGATTTTTCTATTGTAGACACTGAATTATTGCATTATGCCATTGTAAAGATTTCTTCTAAGCTTTTATATTAATAAATTTTGGCTATTATCATTGTTAGTTCTTGCATGTTTGTGTAAAATCTATTTACCTTCATGCTTGAATGTGTTTTAGTTGTTTATTGATGCATTATGTTGTTTAGAGGTAGGAAGAAACACACTTATATCTTGGTGCATCACCTCCCTTTCATTTTTATGTTCACCTTCTATCCATTTTCTTATGTGATTTGTTAGACTAGGGTAGTGATAGGGTTTTCATGTCCTGGGTTAGACCAACACATTTACACTTAGTTTAGAAGAGGAAGCCAACCTTCTCCAGAGATTCAACCTCATTTGCGCAAGGTCCCACACCTTGAGGTTGTTTCCATTGTTTCATTAGAACACTAAACTCTTGTTTAGTAGAGTCCAGTTTTATGTGACAAAAAAAACCTTTTAGGAATTTTCACAAGGATAGAGAAAATTAAATTACCAATTATAATGCAGAATTAAATGATAGAACACAAAATGAAATTTATAGAGGCACAAGATTTTTTTATGTGGTTCACCCTTTGGGTTACACCTACAAACAATAAATATTCTATTTTTTATTAAATTTCTAGTGAAATATAAATTACATAAATGTACAAAAAATTATTGCATCTATAAGAAAAATACTACTTAGACTTTCATGTGATGTTGCAGTTATACACCAAACAAACAAACACTTCCATGCACTTTACTATGTGTCCATTTCTCTTAATGACTACTTATCAAATTCCCTTATGCATTGTTAATTACTTAATCCGTAGGTTTCCTTGCTATGAGTAACACATGCTCACAAGACTATCCATCTTCATTCTAGAAAATATAAAACTTCTTATTTCGAGCAATTACAAGAATTTTCATAACAATAATTATTTAGCAAATTTCCTTTAATAAAATTGGCTAATTACTTGGGGGGAAACCATGTCGAGAAAATTGACCAAAATATTAACCTAGAGCATGATCAAGGTACACATACAAACAAAACCTAGGTCAAAAGATCACAACCATTACACAATTCCCCAAGGGGAAAGCCCAATTTATGATTGTAATTACATAGTGGCAAACTAATCTCAAAGAAGTATGAAAAATAGAAATTTTTTCTTTCCCACTATATTTTTTGGGAATTACGATCACTTTCATAAATATTTGTTGAAGGGTAAAATGAATTTATATTAGAAGGGAAATTTTAAGGGTGGAACCCTCTAGAAGAAGTTCATGAGAATGAATGAAATATACTAGATTTTTTAATTGGGTGGGGTCTTTAGCTACTTTAATGCCTTGTAGGGTTATGATTTTCTCTTTATCAAATTTAAAGGCTTCTAGAACTAGATAGAGCTGAAAATTGGAGGGTTTAAGTTCATGGTGACTGAGGAGATAATTTTTGAGGCTATGAGTACCAAAAACTAAGGAGCAAGGTGAAAAGGACAAAAAAATACCAAGACAAAGAATTTATAGATTCATTTCTCAAAAGGGAGGAAATAATAGTCCAATTTTATAATGGGGTATGTGCAGGATCATGATGGGAAAACAAGTGGTGATATGTAGGTGATATGATGGCCCATGTGGCTGACGACTTTTTTTTTACCCAAAATTGATGAAATGAAAAGGTTTTTAAAGGAGATTCTCAGCTTTCCACCAATATAAATTATGCTTTACTTTGAATTTAATAAATAATTATTATTCATTTTCTATTTGAATTACGACTTAGGTCCTGATTGATATGTTGATTGAAAAACATCTATAGCTTTCAAATGGTATCAAATTTTTTGAATCTAAAACATGCATCACATTCTATGATTTGCATACTATAGAATTAAAAAATAAAAAAATTCATGAAGTGTTGACCAAGTTAAGGTGGTCAGACATATGAGTTTTTATATTTTTTAAAAGTTGTAATAAAAAATTCATAATTAATTATTTACTTGGAAAAAATTACAAAAAATATGCATTGCATCAAGACAGAGTCCTCTACTTATATTTAAAATCTAATAAAAAAGTATTATCATTTTATTGTGGTTAGGGTGGTCAGATAGACACCTACTTATTTTTTCCCTCAAATTTAAGTACTACTATATTGAAATTTCAAATTTTCACCAGATAGATTTAAAAAAAAAAAAAACCTAGTAGTTTAGAAACTACATTCAATTTTCTACATATTCTATTCTTACATATTTTTGAAATAATATAGATAACTTATTCAAATTTTTACGTCAAGTTTCCTAACTCTAATTTTTCTGAATTTTTTGCCACTTAAGGGCCTGCTTTTTCCATGATGATCCTACACATACCCAATGATTACAAATAGGAGGCACTTACACTATGTTGATATTAGTTCAATTGGCATATTATAAAGTGTTTTACTCTCAAAGTTCATTTTGAAGATGGTTCATATGTATCACTTTCCTCTACTTTCTCATTTGAAGAATACAAAAAAATACTTTTTCCTTTTATATTATGACATTCCTAAAATCTTCACTCTTCAACTATGACAAGCCTCTCCTAAATCAAGGCCTAATACTCTATTTTCATAAATTTAACTTATATTGAACTCCCCTCATTTCATAAATTATCAAAGAATTGATAATATATGTGATGAGGATAAGGAAGAACCCTTGAAGATAATATAAAACACCATATCCATGTCTAATAGGGGTAAATATATCTTGGAATTGAGATTCCCTTTAAGAAATCTAGGAAAAAATATACTTATTCTCACCTATAGTGTTCATAAGCTTAAGCCTCATAATTTGTAAAGTAGAAAGGGTAAGGACCCCTTTAAGAAATAAGGATTGTGTGTAATGAATCAAATTTAAAAATCACAACATCCTTAAGAGCACCTTCCTCTTCGAGTGATAAATTAAATGATGAGGAGAAGGAAGAAGATGGAATTGTAAATTCAAAGAAAATTAAAGATATCATAAAGAAGAGGGGAGGACCTAAAAAGAGAGGGAAATGAGGTGATGGAAGTGGGAGAAACTAATAAAAACTAGAATACTAAGAAAAAAATTAAAATAAGTTTTGTGAGATTGTCTCTTTCCAATCTTCAATAATTTGAAAACAAAAAATAGAGAGAAAAATGTGGAAGATACTAGTCTTCATGAGGTGATTTTGGAGTTAGTTGAAGATAGTAAAGAGGAGGATTCAAACTTCACATTTAATAATCCTAGGGATTTCTCTCATGTTGGTTATACTTTTGAACCCATCAAAAGCCTTGACCATGAGGAGCAATAGGTGGTTAATTTAATCTCTCTAGTCTTAGATTTTGATCCTCTATCACAAATTCCCAAGTCTAGATAAAATGAAAATCAAGAAGAAAGAGAGTAAATTAGTGGCCATCAGTTGGATGACATCTAGGCTAAGAGGGCCAAAATAAGAAAAGACAATAAGTAGTTACTTGAAGAAGATAAATAGGAAAGGATGGGTTACAAAATCAACCATTTGAAGGATATGACCTTATTAGAATCCTCTTGATCATGAAATAAATGATGAATTTTTTTGACAACTTCTATTGTAATGTTGTAGGAGAAAAATAAAAAAGAGAAAAAATAAGCTTAAGGAGAAAATAAATAAATGTAAGAAGAAGTTGAAGAAATCAAAGTGACGAAGAAAGAAAATGAGGATTAAGATTTAGACAAATGGAAGAAGAAATAAAACTAGCTTTTTGATGACTCGATTCTCTAATGATCCTCCTGAAATTGAAGACCACCTAGGTGTTATTTTTGTTTATGTGTTATATTTCTAGTTGTATTTAGTTTTCTTCCATCTCAAGTGCTGCTTTGGTGTAACCCTCTATTATTTTTTTATAAACTTATTTTAAAGATGTTGCTTTAAATATTTGGGCATGGGACCCTTTTACAACCTTATATTATAAAAATTAGTAGTTTAAACTTAGGTTTGAAATATAGTTTAATCTTATGTAAATCTAGTGTGTAAAATTGTAAAAGGTGTAGTGGCTATTTTCTTAAGGGCTGAAGGTAATAAACTAAGTGAAATGAAATGAAATCTAATACTAAAGCATTTAAAATTCCTTTTCTAAATTAGCTTTTAATATATTATAAATATTATGAACTAGCAATGGGAATTAGGATTTAGGCTACAAGAATTGTGTATAAAAAGTGCATTCGGGCTATATGAATTACTATTAAAAACTATGAGAAGAAAGATTTAGAATTAATTTATATCTACCAATCCATATCAAAACATGTATAATTCTAAATTTCTAACCAAAAATTGGAAGAATAAAATTCCTATTATCAACTAAAGTTTTAATAATATGAATTAATCTAATGCATCTAAATTACCAATGAAAACTATATGCATTCAAATTCATGCATAATCTATGATCTTATCTTGCATATTTTAAAGCAAAACAAAATAAAATGTAATCAATATCTTCCTGGGAGCAAGGCATCCCCTTTATTAGCTAATGAAGATGTGGACACGAAAAAAGTATCCCTTTTTGCTTGCTTCATTCAAGATTAATTGATGACAAATCAGACTTAACGAGGCCTTGATCTAGAGTGTTGTGAGATGTTTTACCCATCCACACTAGGTCTTGGACCTTGCAAACTGAATAAAATGCTTTCAATGATGTCTCGTGAAGGTGTTGTAAAGTGTTGTAAAAGACTTTCACGCCTCTCTAGACTTAATGGACCTATCTTTCCCTAATTCAATGTTGCAAAATGTATTTAATGGAATTCTCACATCAATCTAGAAGGCTTGTTAATTAAACCTAATCTTAATCTGGTATTGTAATGTGTTTTACACATTCACATTGAATGTTATGCCTTTCTAGGCTGTGGACCTCATTTTAATGATGTAAAGTGTATTTAATCACACTTTCACATTGAATTTTGTTTCCCAATCCCTAATTTAAATCATCATTAATAGGCCCCTATGACCCCATATTGTATATCTCAAGGCATAATTTGATCAAATACTAGATGAAATTAACATAAGAATTGATATTCCTCATTCCCCAACATTCCAGCTGACAAAATAGCCCCTATGGGACTAAGTCACCCATCTAGGTGAATGAGCCCCTACCAGGTGGGACTAAGTTGCCCAACATGGTGACTTAGCCCAATTTGGCCTATTTTTGAGGTTTGAGTAGGAAATTTTTGAGTTTAAGTTTATTTTTATTTCATGTTGGCCTTAGAGATCAAATTAATGAGAAAATAAGGTGAATTGCCTATAAATACAAGCCTCTAAACCCTAATTCATAATAATCTTAACCTAGTCATTTTCATTCATCATTTACCTTCTCTCTCAAGTCAAGCAAGTTATGGTTTTGGCATTCTATGTCATCAAGATAGCTTTCAAGGACATTCAAACGAAAATTATTTAGCTTTTGTTGCAGAAATTCAAGAGAAATCATCATGGAAAGGTATTAAATCCATTGTTTCATGCTTCATTACATTATTTCTTTGTTTTGGTTTAATTACCTAAAAAGGGGTTTGACCAAGGAAAACCCCAATGGCCTAACAATCAATATTTTCTCCTCTCCTTGTATGTTTACAAATTTAGGTATCTTGAGGACTTTAAAATAATTGAAGATTAGGTTGAAGGTCCTTTTAAAAGACCTCTCCTTGCTTGTAAAGACAAAATATCAACAGAAAGTCACTTTCTGGCCTAAAAATCAAAGTTTTAGAAGCAGACACCTGTCAAGAATCAAAGTGTAGTATGAGGGATTCTGTTTCCCCTATCATTTTTTTAGAAATACAAAAGTGGACTAAGTCACCACTAATGGTTAATTAGTCCCACTCTACATTACTTTTAGTGATTTTTGCATATTTGGATACCCATTTGGCTAAAACAGGTTTCTGGGTAGTTTTTCCATATCTGGGACTAAGTCACCCAGATTAGCACAAGTGTCCTAGTTGACTTTTGCATCAAGTTTTTTCAGGATTCCAGACCTTCATTCCATCCTTTCTTCAGCTTCCAGGTGTACACATTCTATTTCGCAACCTTCTCTTCAGTTGTGTTTGCATTTGTAGGTCATTTATCACATGTTTGCATATCACAATGTATTTTCAAACATATTTCATTTCTTAGATTTTACATTAATGATCATCTTTCTTTTTTAGTTTATTGCATTAGGAGATTTTATTTAGGCATATTGTACCCATTTTTCATTAATCTTGAGTGTATACATTTCCCATTTTGGCCCATCTCTCTCCTTTTAGGTGAAAAACCCTAGAAATGTGAGAGAGCATTAAGGTGCTAGAATCTTTGTCTACATTTTGGTGAACCCAAATTTTGAGAATTTTTCTTTTTATTTCAAGTGAATCCTAGGCTGAGCTTGCATTAAATTTTCATTTCATTAGTTAACTTTCATTCTAGGGTTTTATAATTTTCCATTAGTGAAAGTGTATATAGTTTTCATTTTTTGCATTTTAGATCATTGCAAAACATCTAAAAACTGCATTTTCTTTTAGTATTCAAGTCATCCAAACTAAAAAGCATCAAAACCAATTAATTTTTTTTTTTTAAAACCGTAATTGGGACTAATTTTCCATTCTGGGCGAATTAGTCCTAGTCCATATTTTAAACTATTTTTTACAGTAATATAAACCTTATTTATGTGCTTCTTGAGCCTCCTAGTATCATCTACTATAAGTTTGGAAATTTTTAGGAACATTTTTATGCATCTATCTCAAAAACATCAATTTAGGGTAGTCATTTTTGAAATCACTTCAATTACAAGCATCAATAGACCTGAAAATGCTCACATTTCTAAAGTTTTGCATAACATGGATAAAATTACTTTTCACTTTTTCATATACAATGTTTCTATTCATAAAAATTTGCATAAGTTTCATAAAATTTCTTTTCATTCTTACATATACATTGCTTGTACTCTTAAATTTTTGCATACATTGGATTAAAGTGTTTTGCATCTTTGGATATACATTGTTTACATTGCTAAAACATCACATGAAATGGTTACAAGTGCTTTTAATTTTTGTTAAAACAATGTTCGTGTCTCACATGTTTAGACATGTTAAGAAATATTTCCTATCCCCTCCCTATGAGATTATTTTAGTGAAAGAGAATACAACCTTGGACATTCCTAACATCATATTTGTTCTTCTCCTCATATCTCTCCTATTGGTGACAAATATGTTCTAGTAGAAGAACCAATCAATGAGAGTTTCAAGAATCCTAGTTGTTTCTCTCCTCTTATCTCTCTTAGTGGACAACACAACCATAGGTAATAATGAATATAACACTTGTTCTTCTACTAGTATCTCTCCTAGTTGTGAAGAAGATACTTTGATGTTAGAAAACAAAATCAATGAAGGTCTGAGTATCTTAGTCTCCCCCCTTCACCTAGTGAAACCCTTCTTGAGCAAGAAAATTTAACCATTAGTCATTCCCCTTCTTAATTTTAAGTCCTTTTAGATGAACCAATCCATGAATGTCAAGAACATTTTATTTATAGTTCTCCTAAAAACTCTCCTCCTAGGGAGAATATCATGGTGCAAGAAAATGAAAACAATAGTAATGTGTCTTCCTTAGATAAAAAGGTGACTCTATATTTCCCTTCATTAGAGATACACCAAACCAAGATCATTGGGGTTATGAATGCACAAGTGTCTATTAGACCCCCCTAGATCAATGGACCTCATTCATACCTCCTAGGACATCCTAAGAACCCTCTAATTCTCTACCCACCTTCACACAAAAAAGAAACTCAAAACCAACCTGAACTCATTCTTTACCCACCATCACACAAGCCTCACATTCACAACAAACCTAAAATTATCCTTTACCCACCTCAGAATAATGTCTCACATCAACTAATTCATCATATCGTTGCTCATACATACAACACTTGAAACAATCCATCACCAAAACAACCAACCCCAACTTCCCTACCTTTTCATAATTCTATACTACCTAGTCCTGCTTGATTAAGTGAGTATGATCTTGTGGAGCAACTTAAGAGCACTCACACTAAGATATCCCTTTGGGAACTTCTTCAGAATTCACCTAACTATCAGACTATGCTTCAAATGGCCTTACAACAAATTCATATCCCTTATAATGCACAAACAAATGACATGGAATCCATAATTCAAGGATTGAATGCTGACATTGTTTTCCACCAAAGTGAACTACCCCCTTTGAATATACAAAAACAAAATGAAGCATTCATGATCATTGCTCAATACAAAATGAAAGGGATAAAGTAAGCCCTTGTTGACAATGGATCATCCCTTAATGTGTGTAGTGTAAACCTTCTAGACAAGCTTAGAGTGGATAAATAAAAAATTCAACCCAATTCTTTATCTATCAAAGGCTTTGACAATGTAGCACAAAAACTGCTTGGTGTGATCACTTTTACTATTACAGTTGGAGTGGCCACATTGAATACACCAATCCATGTTATGCTGCATGAACTTTCATATAATCTCCTTCTAGGCAGGTCGTGGATTCAGGAAATGAATGGTGTGCCTTCCACTCTTCATTGTAAAATGAAATACATTCACAATAACAAAGTGCACATCCTTGAAGCTAACCGCAATCCAAATAGTTGTTTACACATTGACAAAAGCAAAGCCAATCATTTAAACACATTAACACCAACTACATAAGTGGAACCCATCCACAAAAACTACAAACAACATATTGAACATGTAACAAAGCTATTATATGATGATTGGGGTTCCTTAGACTTCACACCAACACTCATGGATGAGTACAAGATCATAAAAAAGATTCAACTGAGGGAAAGAAAAACACAATCATGAAAACAAACAACTCAAAAGACCCTTCAAAAACAATTACAAACAACCACTCGATTCAAAAGCAATGAAAAAGCTTCATGGAATAGGACATGAGCTTATGAAACAAGTTGGATATAGTGGAAAAGGATGTGGTGCTAACAAACAAGGTATCTGCAACCCTATAGATCCTATCACACAACAAACAACTTATAGTCTTGGTTATTTTCCTTTGATAGAGATCGCTAAGCCTTCACTCAAAATTAATTCTCTCACACAACATTCTCCTAAACCAACCTTAATAGTCATGCATCCTGAACTCCTTAACACTACTGGTCTTGAAAGTTCTCCTTTCCAAAATATGAAAGAAAGAAAGCACTTTTCACTTAATGTTAATGTCATCATACAAAACACTAATGAATTAAATTCATTAGATTTTACACCATCCTATAAAGGAGAGAACAAAATCTCACAATCTAAAGACTCTTGCATACATATGACATCGTGTACTAAGCAAGAAACATATTTGTCACAAACTACAAGACCATCTTCTACCATTGATCAAGAGAGTATCTTGTTGAGAATCCTCCAAGATCACTTGATATATCTCCATCCAAGAACTCAAAAAAAATCCTATTACATGACTTCATTTTGTGTATATGATAGAGTTCATGGTAATTCTACTAATGAATGTAAAGCTTTGAGTAGTAAAATCTAGCATCTTAAGGAGTTTGGTACTTTTCCTTATGTGGGAGCACAAGTCTATTTCCTCTAATTGATACTAATTTTCACTCTAGCATGCATTTCATTAATCATTTCAGCTCACCTTTGTCCTACACTAAGTGGGGGAAAGGTGTTAGGTATCCTTGTCCTTGTATGTCACTTGTTGTTGCCTCTTTCAGCTAGTTGTTAAACTTTCATGAACATATCAGAGCAAGCTTGGGATGTGGATGACATGCCTTAATTTGGCTCACATGTGACATACTACCTTTTTCATGACGTAGTTTATCAGAAACATATGACTTGGCATAGGGATTTCCAAGTAAGCTCTCATGTCTTCCTCTTCTACTTTGAAGCAATTTATCACAGTACTTGTGTTCACAACCACTTTAAAGTGGGGAAATACATCACCACTCACATTTCATTGTGTGATTTCTTTATTCTTGTGATGCATCCTTTTCTTGGTGGAATCATTAGGCTTTATTCCCTCCAAGAACATGAGACTTCTTTGACACATACTCTCTTGGACACATTAAGCATGATGTTCCCTAAATGAGACCTTGCAAAAACAAATCAAAATCCCTTTGAAAATTCCTTACATCATTAATAATGTCTATGAGAGTCAAGCATACAAAGTTTTGTTTACCTCATAGAGCTCGAAAATCATTTTCATTGTGGAACCTTATTAAAGTTATCAGGAGGTATAACTTTGGTATGGTTGAGTGGAAAGTCCATTCTGAGGCATGACTTTTCCCCATAGCCACCTTGTGGATTTCTCACCCTACGGACAACTAGAAGTTTCATGGCCCCAAAGTGAGTGTGTTGTGGATTTCTCACCCTGTGAACAACTAGAAGTTTAGTGGCCCAGAGTGAGTATACTTTGGCCTTCTCACCTGGTGGATAGCCAAGAGTTGTGTCACCTCAGAGTGAATGCATTTTTGGAAAAACAACCTAGATCTGATCCAAAATGTGTTGGACAAATGGTTGAAGCTTGATCCACCTCATTTTCATTTCTCTTCCTTCTAGTTCTTTCCATTGCATGATTGTGTATCTTGTTTGGTTGCACATCATTCACCTTGTGTGTGTCAATTTTCACTCATGTTAGCTTGACTTAAGATCTTGGATCTTAGAGGCTCGTGCAACCTCCTTTAATATTTTTCATTCTTTGTCATCCACATTGGTACATTTGGACCCCTCTTGAATGTCTACTTTAGTGAGAGTTTGAAGTAGGTTCATCTTCTCACTAAATTGGGGGCTAGCTATGGACACAGAAAAGGCATCCCTTTTTGCTTGCTTGATTTTGGATTAATTGATGACAAATTGGACTTAGTGAGGTGTTTTACACATACACACTAACTCTTGGACCCTTGCAAACTGAATAAAATGCATTCAATGATGTCTTGCGAAGGTGTTGTAAAGTGTAGTAAAAGACTTTCACACCTCTCTAGAATTATTGGACCTATCTTTCTCTAATTAAATTTTGAAAAATGTATTTAATAGCATTCTCACATCAATATAGAAGGCTTGTGAATTAAACCTAATCTTAATCTAGTGTTGTAATGTGTTTTACACATTCACATTAGATGTTGTGCCCTTATAGGCTATGTGGACCTCATTTTAATGATGTAAAGTGTATTTAATCACACTTTCACATTGAATTTTGTGCCCCAAGCCCTAATTGACCTTTACATCATCATTAATAGGCCCCTATGGCCCCATATTATGCATGCTAAGGCATAAATTGATCAAATACCTGATGAAATCAACATATGAACTAAAATTCCTCATTCCCCAACACTCTAGCTTTCAAAAGGGGCCCTCTAGGACTAAGTTGCCTATTTGGGTGAATGAGTCCCTACCAAGTGGGACTAAGTCACCTAGCAAGGTGACTTAGTCCAATTTGGCCTATTTTTGAGGTTTGAGCTGAAATTTTAAACTTTAAATTTATTTTTCTTTCATGTCGGCCTTCAGGATCAAATTAACAAGCAAACAAGGTGAATTGCCTATAAATACAAGCCTCTAAACCCTAATTCATAATAATCTTAACCTAGTCATTTTCATTCATCATTTTTCTTCTCTCTCAAGCCAAGCAAGTTATGGTTTTGTCATTCTAAGTCATCAAGATAGCTTTCATGGACATCCAAGGGAAAATTCTTCATCTTTTGTTGCATAAATTCAAGATCAATCATCATGGAAAGGTATTAACTCCATTGTTTCATGCTTGATTAAATTATTTATTCATTTTGATTTAATCACCTAAAAAGGGGTTTGACCAAGGCAAACCCCCATGCCCTAACAATCAATATTTTCTCCTTCTGTCCTTGTGTGTTTGTAGATTTAGGTATCTTAGGGATTTGAAAATGATTTAATATTAGGATGAAGACTTCTTGAAGACCTCTCCTTTCTTGAAAAGAAAAAATGTTAACAAAAAGTCACTTTCTAGCCCAAAAATTAGAGTTTCTAAAACGAACACCTATTGAGAATCAAAATGTAGACCGAGGGCTTCCGTTTCCCCTATTGAATTTTTAGAAATAAAGAAGTGGACTAAATCACCACTAATGGTGAATTAGTCCCACTGTACATAAATTTTAGTTTTTTTTTGTAGATTTGGATACCCATTTGTCTGAAACAAGTGTCTAGGTAGTGTTTCCAGATCTAGGACTAAGTCACCCAAATTAGAACAAGTGTCCCAGTTGACTTCTACATAAGGTTTTCAGGATTTCGGACATTCAGTCCATCCTTTTTCAGCTTCCAAGTGCACATATTCTATTTTCCAACCTTCTCTTTAGTTTTATTTACATTTCCAAGTCATTTATCACATGTTTTCATATCACAATGTGTTTTCAAACATCTTTCATTTCTTGGGTTTTACATTAATGATCATCTTTCTTTTTCAGTTTATTGCATTAGGACATTGTATTTAGGCATATTGCACCCATTTTTGCCCATCTCTCTCCTTTTAGGTGAAAAACCCTAGAAGTGTTATGGAGTTTAGGGTGCCAAAATCTTTGTCCACAGAACAATAGAGTTCTCATGGATTTTATTATAAATATTGACTAATTATAGAGCTTGAAATAACATCATATTGTATAAAACCTAAAAGGAGAGAGGTAGGCCAAAAATGATAGGTAGGTTCACTCAAATTATGCAATTTAGTATGTTATTTAGACTAAATGAAATTTACTAAGTGCAATTAAGTTATCTATATGATTGATTGTGTGTGTAAAACCTAAGATTTATGCTATGTTGGAAAACACAATGTGATATGCAAATAATGAACTATGAATGAATAAGTGTAGAACAAAAAGAAATGAGCTAAATCAGAGTGCACTTGGGTAGGAATTGGGGAATCTAAAATCTTCTGAGTGCTATTTAGAATCATAGAAATTCACCAATGGGACTCATTTTCCTAGGGTGGCAAATCAATCCTACTTTTGATGAAAAATACTGGGAATAGATTTTTGAGTGTTGGGATCCAGAATCTGACAAAACTTAGATTTCCAACCTTAAGGTGGGACTCATTCACCAATAGTGGTGAATCAGTCCTCTCCCAAAATTCTAAGAAATCTGGAGACAACTCTACAACACCAGATCCGAGGATGTCCGCTTGTTGGGTTGCTGAAGCCAATTCTGCGGAAAATAGGAAGAATACCTTCTCTAAGCTTGAAATATGATTGATTTGACATGAAGAACCTTATTGACTTGTTGACCACTCTTCAAAACCTAATTTATTGTCAAATATACATACAAAGGTCTACAAACACACATGTAAAAGGGAAAAAATAGTTGCCTTGGTCAAACCCCACTTTGGTAATCAAACCCTTAATGGAATAATGAAATGGAAGAGAATGATAAACAAATAACATGCAAATGCTATTAATTTAACAAACCCTTGTTGAAGAAAATTTGAATTTATGTCAATGGTTGCTCCAAAATGCTTGATTTATGCTTGATTTGATGATGTAAAGTGCTTGAGTGAGTGCAAAAATTACTTGAATTTGTTATGAGATTGTACGAGATGTAAAATGAGGAGAACAACACTTATTTATACAATCTTGTGCCTTAATAACCCGTTGATACCTCATCACAGGTTGACATCAAGTGATATTGATTAAAAAACCAAAATGAAATTTGAAACTTTTTGAATTTGGAGCTAGGGGGACTCATTTGCCACCCATGGTGAATGGGTCCCACCTCAAGCCTGAAAATGGGTGTCAGGAATTAAGTTACATTAATGTTGTTTGTTAGGTTTACATTAAAAAATACACATGATTAAATATTATAAGGCCATAAAGGGGTCAAATAAAGCATAAGAAAGGTGTAAATAGTGAAATTATGACTAGAAATGTGTGAAAGACTTTACAACACTTTAACCTAGGACTTGATAAGTGATGAAAAGGTGGTTTTTAGGTGAATTGTAATGAATAGAGTCTAGAAGAGTGTAGAAATGCTTTATAGAACTTCACAACACCTTCACAAGACATCATTGTTTGAATTTTAGTACCTAAATGTGCATGTTCAAGCCACACTGCATCAATAAATCATGGAAAAATAGACCAAACATTGTGAAGAAAGACCTAAAAGACCATGAAAATGACAAGGGGCCATTTTTCTATGGTGCATTTAGCCCCCACTTTAGTGAGAGAATGAACTTTCTTCAAACTCACACTAAAGTATCCATGAACATCAAGAGAGAGGGTCCAAATGTAATTACGTTAGGAAGATAGAATGACAATGATCAAGCCCCCAGGATGAAGATCCCATGGAAAACTAAGCATAAGAACAAAGTAACACAAAAATGTTGAAATGAAGGAAAAGAAGTCAAATTAATCTTTGATCATCTATCCAACTAGTTTTGGATTAGATCTAGGTTGCTTTTTTGAAAAAGAGAATGCATACTCACTCTGGGGTGACAAATCTCATGGTGGTCCACTAGGTGATAAGGCCTAAAAGGGTGAAGTACATACACTAGTTGGTATGCAATCACAAACAAAAAGGTGGCTATGGGGAAATTCGTGCTGCTAGATGGGCTTCTCACTCAGCCATATTAAAGCTATACACCATATTAAAGCTATACCTCTTGATAACTTCAACAATGCACCACAAAGGAAAATGTCAGTTTGTGCTTCATGAGAAAAAATTTGTATGCTTACTTAGAACTCATGAACAAAAAGGAAGGTACGACAGGCATGCAAGTTGGGTTATGCAAGCTAGAAAAATGCAAAAATGTAAAAAAGTGTAAAAAATGAAACAATGAAAAATGCAAAAGATGTTCAGAGAAGTCTTGTTAAGTTCATGCAAGGTCAATCACTGAGGGAACATTATGTCTAATGTCGCCAAGAGAGGACCATTCAAAGAATAGTATATTCACAACTTAGGGTATGCAATGCGTCACATAAAAATACCAAGAGGAATCTAATATGCTAAGATAGATCACACTTATGAAGAACATCATACCCAATGTCATCCAAAAAGTGACAAATGCATCATATGAATGACAAGGCTACACTAGGAACCAAGAATGCAAATGAATAATGGTAATGTATACCCCCCACTTTAAAGGAATTGCTACACACCATTATGTGAGAAATGAATTTAAAGTAGGAAAGGAAAGAAGATGCAAAAAGAAAACAAGACATGAGATCCAACTTGGAAATCCCTATGACAAGTGATATGTTTCCAAGTTAGGCTACATCATGTGAATGAAAAATAGAAAACAAAAGAAAGAGAGAGTTTCCCCCATAAAGGAACACACCAAACACATAAGGGATCTATGGATTTGGGGTGGGTATGTTCGTTACTGCAATTTTTTTATAAAAGAGCTCAAAACTATCATCATTCTCCAAAGCACATAGAACTAGAAGAATGACACAAAGAGAGAAAACAAAAGAAAAATAAAGTCAATTTTGGGTCAACATGGCAGAGAAATTGTGTTCTGAATGCTTTACATCATCCCCAAAATGAAAACACAAGTGAACAAAAAATGAAAAGGAGAAATAAAATGGAAAATATTTTGGGTCAACATGAAGGAGACATTTCGGTCTCAATACCTTGCGTCATCTCCAAAAGGAAAACACAAAATAAAAGCGGAAAAGCAAAAGGACCTTTTGGGTCAACATAGAAGAGACATAGGGAATCTCAACACTTTGCCTCATCCCCAAAAGGAAAACACAAAACAAAAAGTGAAAATAAAAGGACAATGTATGACATATAGAAGAATAGAGGTACAAATAGAAGAAGTATACAAAGAGGGAGAGAACATCAAACACACATTACGGGGGAACACAACATACACACAAAAGAAAAAGGAACAAGTAATGTAAATTTAAGCCAACCATTAACTAAGTTATTGGTTTTGTAATCTTCAATAGTTAAGCAGAAAAGGAATAACATAGCTAAGAGACAAAAAAATTGCATTACAAGGACAAGGCTAACAACTTCTTACCCCCCACAATGTGTATAGGCAAGAATGAGCTAAGGTGGGTGGTGTGAAAGAATCATGTAATAGTGAGAATAAAGAATTCTACAACTAGGGCATGAGAAAGGGAGTGCGATTGTTTTAAGGGATGATGGGGAAACTATCAGTATCAATGAAGTGATACTTATCTAGTATGTCCTTCAATGTCCAACATTATTCAGTTCGATGTCCAAGAATGCGATGATATTTGCAAAATGGTATGTTAGAATCTTTAGGATGAATGAACAACCTATTTATAGGTGGTAGAAGTATAAGACCTTTGTTTAAAATTAGTTGAAGTCTCCTTTCACATTTAGGTGGAGGATGTATAGTAAACTTGAGTTTCTTCAATTTGTAAGGTCATTTTCATTTGTTAGATTCTCCTTGTTCATGAATAGAAGTAGGAGGACCCATGGGGATCCTAACATCCTTGTTGGCAACATCATGTAAAGGTTGTTCTCGTGGAAGGAGAATGTTCAATTCAAGAGGAGAATAAAAGATCACTGTACCATCATCCCAAACTCTATAATATTCAAAAGGAGGTCTATCAGGATAAGGAGGATCTTGATATCCTAGTCTTGTTGTGTTTTCTTCTATTAGTTTTTGTTCAAGAAGTTGTTGAATGTCATGTTCATGTGTTGTGTCACAGCCTTGTTTAGTTAGGATAGTAAATCCTTTGCCATATGTTTCTTCAAGGTTTATGGGAGTGTTTGTGACTTTCTAATCATAAAATGGTTATCAGTGTGTTGGTTTAGAGGAAATAGGTCCACTTGAGGGAGGAACCTTAGGTCCTTCATTGGTTTAAAGAGGTGCAGTAGTAGGAAGATCTTGTGATTTCATCGATGGATAAAAGGTTGCATTAGCTTCTAGGTTATCAAGGAATTCATTGTAGAACTTGCTCATGCTATCATCATCTTCTCCAATGATGTCTACTTCATGAGGAGGACCATCATGAGGAGTTGAAGGAGCATGTACAAGTTCAAGGTCATTAGGGTCACAAGCAAAAGCACAATAGGACATGTCTACCAAGGATTTTAATGAATTCCAGAACTTATTAAAAGAAAATGTCATGATGCAAGTAAACTAAGATGCAATAAATAACTGAAAACATAGATTATAGAAATTAAAACAGAAAGAAACTATAGAAAACTATAATGCAAGAAAATGGCAGAAAATATTTGAAAATATTGTGCAGAATGTGCAGGTGGACTGATTTTCCTACGGTGGCGAATTAGTCCTAGAATGAGTTTTTTCTATGTTTTTTAGAAAATTTAATGTGATTCTAATTCTTTTTAGATGCCAATTAAGAATGTATATGCAGATTTTTAGTTTTTTCAATTTGATATGTAATGAAAAAATGAAATCTAAATGAATTTTTCACTAATGCAAGTTGAAAACCCCTAGAATGCAAAAACAAAATAATACCCTAATTGAGTGTTAATGCAAGTGTAATCTAGGATACAAGATGTAATTGAAATCGGAAATGTAAAGTGTTCAAAATGTAGTTTCACCAAAATGAACTGTAGATTTTTGGCACTACAAGACTCTCTAACTCTTCTAGGATTTTTCACCTAAAAGGAGAGAGGTAGGTTAAAAATGCTAGCTAGTTTCACTCAAATTATGCAATGTAGGATGTTATTTAAACTAAATGAAATGAACTAAGTGCAATTAAGTGGTCTATATGTCTAATTGTGTGTGAAAAACCTAAGATTTATGCTATGTTGGAAAACACAATGTGACATGCAAAAAATGAACTATGAATGAATAATTGTAGAACATAAATAAATGAGTTGAATCAGATTGCACCTAGGTGAGAATTGGGGAATCTAAAATCTTCTGAGTGCTGTTTGGAATCATAGAAATTCACTAGTGGGACTCATTCACCCAGGGTGGTGAATCAATCTTGCTTTTGATGAAAACTGTCGGGAACAGGTTTATGAGTGTCGGGATCCAGAATCTAACAAAACTTGGATTTCCTGCCTTAAGGTGGGACTCATTCACCACTAGTGGTGAATCAGTCCTCTCCCAAAAATTTTTAGAAATTAGGAGACAAATCTGCAACAGCAGATCTGAGGATGTCTACTTGTCAAGTTGTCGAAGTCAATTATGCAGGAAACAAACAAATTACCTTCTCTAAGCTTGAAATATGATTGATTTGACTTGAAGCACTTTGTTGACTTGTTGACCACTCTTCAACACCTATTTTCTTATCAAATCTACATACAAAGGTCTACAAACATACATGCAAGAGGGAAAAAATGGTTGAGGACCTTAGCAAATAGGGGTTTGCCTTGGTCAAATCCCACTTTGGCAATCAAACCCTTAATGGAATAATGAAATGGAAGAGAATTATAAATAAATAACATGAAAATGCTATCAACTTACCAAACCCTTGTTGAAGAAAATCTGAAGTTATGTCAATGGTTGCTCCAAAATGCTTGATTTATGCTTGATTTGATGATGTAAAGTGCTTGAGTGCTTGAGTGGGTGAAAAGATTACTTCAATGTGTTATGAGATTGTAGGAGATGTAAAATGAGGAGAAAACCACTTATTTATATAATCTTGTGCCTTAGTAACCCATTGATACCTCATCACAGACCAACATCAAGTAATTTTGAATAAAAACCCGAAAGGAAATTTAATTTTTTTTGAATTTGGAGCCAAGGGGGACTCATTCGCCACCCATGGTGAATGGGTCCCCCCTCAAGCCTGAAAAATGGGTGGCTGGAATTAAGTTACATTTAATGTTGTTTGTCAAATTTACAATAAAAAATACACTTGATTAAAGCTTATAAGGGAATAAAGCGATCAAATAAAGCATAAGAAAGGTGTAAATAGTGAAACTATGCCTAGAAAAGTGTGAAAAACTTTACAACACTTCAATTTATAAGACTTGATAAGTGATGAAAAGGTGATTTTTAGATGAATTGTAATGAATTTAGAGTCTAGAAGAGTGTAGAAATGCTTTACAACACTTCACAACACCTTCACAAACATCATTATTTGAATTTTAGTACCTAAATGTGCATGTTCATGCCATATTACATCAATAAATCAGAGAAAAATAGACCAAACATTATGAAGAAAGGCCTCAAAGACCATGAAAATGAAAAGGGGCCATTTTTCTATGGTGCAATGAAATACAACCAAATTATAATTGTTAATAAGAAATTGGACTATGACCAATCTTTTAGATCCATTATTACAAAAACATGACATTATTTATAAAATTAAAAATCTTAAAATAGAACAACTTCAACATATTTTAACCAATATCCTTTGTTGTTTCTTCCCACTACAAAAGGTCATCATTCATCCCTTTAATCATAAATAACCACATCCCTTTAATCATAAATAACCATAGGCATTAGTATCTCTACAATATATATTTTTTTAGAACTAGTAATACTTATTAAACATTTTCTCTTTATAAACTAATTGTGGAAGGACAACATATAAAGGTTGGAATATGACAAGGATTAGAAAAGATAATGGAACTAAAAATTATCAAAAACTAACCAAATATTTTACCCATTAGTGAGTTGTGGAAGGACAATAGTTTTATGAAGGACATTATTCCTTTATGGATTGTAGGATCTACATTCCTTGCTCTAATTTTGATATTTACCAGGGTCATCCAAAAGATATTTTATCCAATAGAAAGGTGCATAGTTACATTTTTTCTTGTTTCTTCTTAATTCTTATAGTTGTGGGATCACAAATTGGAGACTGCTCTCCACTTTTAGAAATTTAGCAATCTTCATCTTTGGAGCTTGGGTGGGGAAGGATGAAAATCAAGTAATTACGAGTTTGTCTACAAGTGGTGTAATGAATTTTATAGACTCGACAACCTTGGATTTGATGTAAGATTTCAATATTGGATACCAAACACTCTCATCAATTTGAGTTCTATGTTGACCAAGTGATTGCAAAAAAATATTGCATTACAACCCCTTGACCATTTTCCAAAATTTAAGTACGATGGACCTAGAGATTTAGCCTTCAATTTGATGGGATAGAGAATATTATAAGATTTAATCAAATGGTTCAAGATCAAGGTCTAGGTATAACCTTTTTCCTGCAATGTAATAAGGTAACAAATTGGTGTCATTGATAATAATGATAATATTTTGAATATGAAAAATATGAGTTTATTTAAGACATGCATGACATATTTCATAAAATATCCTCAAGAAATGTAGTCTCATATAACATCATAAAATATGGCATTAGCTTGCATGTGTGAAAGCATAATGCAATTGATCTACAATCATGGGATATCATAAACAAGAAAAATTAATGACCAAGAGGAGATAGGTTGATTTTTAGTTACAATTACTAAAGTTATAAAAGTGATTTTGATTCTTAGGAGGTGAAAAGAAGCATAACCTAATAAAATTTATTTTTAATTATTATATTACAAGAATTAGTTATTAAAAGTTTATAATAGAAACCTCTACATTTGCAAGGCTTGGTTGTATCATAAAGGTAAATTTTAGAGGGAAATTTGAAATTCACATATTTGGATAGAAGAGCTTTTGGAGTTGTGCAATTTAACAAAGATGAAAAAGAAGGAACTTGATTTATATGTTTTGATTGCTTCTATGTGTTATCATTACTAATTTATCATATGTTAAATCAGTAATCCCTCTATGCCATAGTGGACATCATTGGTTATCCATTAAAACATTAATACAAATTGTGCAATTCATATATATCTAAGAAAAATATTGTCTTGGTGTCTAGATTCCAATGTGCTTAAAGAACTTATCTATTCATGTAGAGATATTTATTACTATTCTTTCATCATTTTTGCATATTAGAAATACATATTATTGTAGAATTCATCATATGAGTCTAGGAACGTAGTTTCTAACTGTTGTGTTGAATACCTTGTAATTTGTCTATGAAATTCAAATCAATATCCAAACATTTATGTTAGGAATTTTGCAAGAAAAAATTTCTCATTAATTTTTTTCTCCTTTTTGTACTTTCATGTTAAAAGTACAAAAAAATAATAAAAAATCATAACTATACGAGGGAGTTTCCCTTGTCAAACATGGAGGAAATTTTTTAGTCTATAACAACTTATCCAACTATTGGAATATTTTTCACTATCTTTTGGAGGAGTCACATTGAAATTAGTAGTGAAAAATATATTTACTAAGACTGTCTAAGTAAATAATGATCCACTTAATATGAAAATATAAATGCTAATGTTTAATTGAAATTAAGTCTAGTCCACTTAAAATATGAAGGAAACTATAGTACTCCCAAGTTTGGTGATGAAAATTTTCATGATTTTATAAGGAGGCCTAAAGAAAGTATCTAAGAAGCTTGTTTGGGCTCAAATATGAGGATTTAGAAGGCACCCAACAAGAAGAATAATAAAAATGAGTGGTTGTGAGAGTCTTAAAATAAGTTTTTTTGGTCAAAGATAAAGGTTTAATAACTTAATAAGCAAATTTCATCTCAATTCTAACTAGAACGTATTGCAACAAAGCTATTGAAGGAGCTTGAAAAGAAAAAAGTATGCTTGAAATTAAAAAAATTAACAATTCCCAATGTAATTCCATGCATAAGAATTGTGCTAAGAAGTATTGGGAAGAAAGGACTTTCTATAACATTATATTTTTTTCCATTGAATTATTGAACCCGAGGATTTAAGGAAAATTCTCAAACAATAGAAATTTTATTGAACATTATTTTCATCTTCCAAAAGAGTGAAAAAAGAGGCATAGGGAAAATAATTGCTAACATGTTTAGCTAAATAATTAGATAGGAAAATAATTTTAATTGCAAAGCCATAGATTGTGCAGCTATGTAGGAGCATGTTCTATAGAGACTATCTAAAGGGCCTTGATCAAATTGTCATCATTGTTGCTCCTAGTCTTGGCATTCCCTTTTCCATGGATATCTTTTGGTACATGGATAACACTAAGATAGTGTCATGGCTTCCCTTACTAATTGGATTTTGAATGATCAACCTAGAACAACACCACCAGTGGGCAAGGCCTGCTAGCTCCTACCTCCTCCACATTAACAACAATGAGCTAGTCTATGACGTACAGTGGATTACTCCTTTGAAGAAGTTGGTCTACCAACCTAGAAGAGTGGTGGTAAATGTTGATGATTGATCTTGGTCAGTTTTCATGAAGTTTTGTGATGAAATCTTTCTACCCTACATCTAGAGGCCTTGAGGATATCACTATTTTTTTTCTTGTTGTAGACTAGAGGTCAAAATTTCATGCTTTCCTATGCCACTACCTCCCATATTTTTGATACAATGATGAATATAGGCCTCTGTGCCCTAAAATATATGTAATCTATTGCTTATAAATATAATATAGTTCTTCATTTCAAAAATTATCTTATTTGCAAAAATGTATTTACATAAAATTTGTACATCCAATCCATAAAGTGAAATTAGTTAGAAACATGAGCTTCTAATTAAATAATTTCAGGTGAATACCATTTACTTATATTTCCATAACATTTTCATCTAAATCTTCAAGTTTGTATGCATTGATAGCCATGCATTTAGATATTTTAAAGTGGCCCTTCCATAAGGAATTGAATTTGGCATGTTGGCTTAGTTTCACAACCCGTTCATTGAATTTTAGGACTAGACTCCTGTCCCTAAAACCTAGGCCAGAGGCCTTCTTGTCAAACCATTGATTGACTCCATGTTGATCCTTTATTATGGAATCAAGTGCCTCATCTCTTTTCTCTTTAAGGATTAGTAGCTAAAATAGACTTACCTTCATCCCACCCCTACCTACAACCTCTAAAGACTTTAGCAATTGACATTTAAAATTTTTAAGGATTTCTTGTATGTTAATTATATTTTTGAACCCATCAAAAGCCTCAACCATGAGGATGAATAAGAGGTTAATTTAATCTCTCTAGTCTCTAATTTTTATCTTCTATCCCAAATTCCCAAGTCTAGATAAAATGAAAATCAAGAAGAAAGAGAGGAAATTAGTGACCATCAGGTGGAGGACATTCAAGCTAAGAGGACTAAAATAAGAAAAGAAAATAAGTAGTAACTCGAAGTACATAAATAGGAAAGGATGGGTAACAAAATCAACCATTTCAATTTAGATATGACCTTACTAGAATCCTCTTGATCACCAAATAAATGATGAAAAATTTGACAACTCTTATTGTAATGTTGTAAGAGAAAATTAAAAAGAGAAAAAAGAAGCTTGAGGAGAAAATAAATAAATTTAATAAGTGGAAGAAAACAAAGTGGCCAATAAGGAAAATGAGGATTGAGATTTAGACAACTAGAAGAAGAAATCAAGCAAGCTTGTTGATGAGTGGATTCTCTAATGATCCTCCCGAAATTGAAGACCACCTAAGTGCCTTTTTTGTTTATGTGTTATTTTTCTCTTTGTGTTTAGTTTTCTTCTTTCTCAAGTGTTTCATTGGTGTAACCCTATATTATTATTTTCTAACCTATTTTTTAAATATTTTTCTTTAAATATTTTGGCATGGAACCCTTTTCCCACCTTATATTATCAAAATTAATATTTGAAACTTATGTTTGGAATATAGTTTAATCTTATGTCAATCTAAGATGTAAAATTGTGAAAGATGTAGTGGCTATTGGCTCAAGAGTTGAAGGTAACAAACTAAGTTTAATAAAATGAAATCTACTACTAAAGCAATTAAAACTTCTTTTCTAAATTCTCTTTTAATCTATTACAAAAATTATGAAATAGAAATGGGAATTATGATATAGGCTACAAGAATTGTGTATTAAAAGTGTATTTAGGCTATATGAGCTACTATTTAAAAATTTGAGATTAAAGAACTTGAATTAATGTATATCTACCAATCTGTTTCAAAATATGTAAAATTCTAAATTTCTAACAAAAAATTGGAAGAATGAAATTCCTACTATCAACTCAAGTTTTAATATGAATTAATCTAGTGTTTCTAAATTATCAACGAAAACTATATGCATTCAAATTCTCACATAATCTATGATCTTATCTTGTATATTTTAAAAAGAAATAAAATAAAATGCATTCAATATCTTCCTAAAATTGGGCCCTACCCTTGATTAGCTCATGAAGAATATAGTTCTCATGGATTTCTTTATAAATATTTACTAATTATATAGCTCTGAAATAACCTATTTTTAACCAAAAAACTATCTTAAAATTTGTTCTTTTCTTATGACATACAACCAAACTCTAATTCTTAATAATAATTTGGACTATGATCAATATTTTATATCTATTTCTACAACAACATGGTATTATTTATGTGAAGAATTTTTGACTTAACCATCTTTGATTTTTAGTTTTTATAATTTTTTGGCTTTGGATGTGTCCGTGCTCAAAGAAAAAGTGTCTAAAAAGCATGCAATGTTCCATGTTGTGCAACTTTTGTTTATCACTTTACTTTTAGGAGAAGGGTCAGAACACATGTCAGCTCCGTAGAGATTTTCTCAAGGACATTTCTCACAAATTAGAGAATCTTTTCGAGGCAACACTGTGAATGGGTGAAAATACTTGTTAGAAAACAAGTAGCAAATGAAAGACTACAAACAATAACTATGAAAACCCTACACCTCAAGATTGGCCTAGTTGGATTCAAAAACAAAGCAAAGATAACAAATGAAGTTGATTCACCTTGTCTCGAATCGATCCTTTGATTAGCCCTTCAATATTTGATGTTGTATCCTCCTTTGATGGCAAAAGATGCAATTTGTGAGATGCAATGGGGATGGAAAACAGGTGAAAATGGATACAAATGCAAAAATTTGGCTAAGTATGGCTCAAGAGAAAATTTTGCAAGAGTTTGTCTAGCATAAATTCTCCCCCTAAATGAGAGAAAAGAGGGGGGTATTTATAGAGAATTTTTGATTATCTAGAGAAATGGATGGTTGGGATTAAACCAACAAGGCCAAGATGTAGGGATATGGTGAGTTGAGAACTCACAAGCCCTCACATCTTGACATGTGGCATGTGAAGTGGCTTCAAAAGGATGATGTGTACATGAGGTGGAAGGAGAGTACACGACATGGAGGTACTACATAGTACCTTGGGATTGGACAAGATCTCCTCATAAAGGAGGTCCTTGTCCCCATGTGGGTGAAAGGACATGTGAGGAATTAAAAATTTCTCAACTATCCACATGGGAATGAGAGAAAGAATTTAAAATTCTTTGGAATGCATTGGGGGATTAGATGTGAATTAAAAACTCACATAGGGAAAGGGGTGCCTTCTCCAAAAGGAGAAATCCTTTAATAGAGTTAACTTAGGACACATGAGATGGAGATTAGGTTGACCTAGTTAAGTGATTAAGGGTGTGCAAGTACTTGATTAGACAAATTAATGACATGTTAGAGGCAAGTGGGCTATTATGAAGAGTTCACATGTGACTTGATGTGACAAGTAAAATATCACATGGGGAAGAGAAAAAGGAATTTAATATTCCTTGGAAGGATAAAAAGAATTAAAAATTCTTTGAGAGGTTTATTAGGCTAGTTAATGAAGGATTATAGGAGGGTTAGGTGGCTAAGAGAGATTAGAGGCCAACTTGCAAAAGTTGGAGGATGTGACACATCCCTAATGATGGGATTAGAAGAATAATTAGGATTAAGAAAGGGATGTGAAATGTGACAAATTAACTAAAAGTCATATTTATTTAATTCATTTGATGAAAGGGGGAAGGTATTTAATTATTTAACTAGATACCTTAGGGATTAGAAGAAATTTAGAGGTATTAATTAAATAATAGTGATATTACTTAATTAATGCAAATAAGGGGATGTTTAGATGAAAAGGGATAAATTTGGATAAATTAGCTGTCCAAATTTAGGTGTCTACATTTTTCCCCTCTTTGAGATGGTGTTACGAACTAGCATCATTTCAAAGAATATTAAAACATAGAACCTAGAAGAAGATGGTTAGATTGGGAAAGATGCCCCAATCATTCAAATGAGTGACTAGGAAAGGAAAAAAAAAATGAAAATTAGGGATGAAGGATGTCCCCTCGAGAGGACATGTGGGTTCAAGAGAATACAGATGTGTGCTTGAAATGGGTGAGAGGATGAAAAAGGACAAGAAGATGATGATTCAAAATGATGGATAAGAGAACACGATAAGTGAGAGGAGATTGGGAAGGGAGAGTGATGAAGGATGAATGGATGGGGGGGATTTTGATAGATGATAGGATGAGAGATGAAATGCAATTTGAATGAAATTTTTTATCTTTAGGAGCACTGATTTTTGCTATAGAAGAAGACACAACACACCAAGGTATAGAGGACCAAGGAAGATTAGTGTCTAATGCATGAAATAGACACAAAAGACAAGAAAGCTATCCCAACACCCCAAAGTCGCAATGACCTTGGTCGGGCCAGGTATTGGGATAACCACAAGCACATAAGGATGCCGCAGCACAAAACAAGACCTTAGGGATCTTGGTGGATACTACATGGGACAACTGAGAAGATAACAACAAAGAAAATATCAAGATACACCCCTACATTGACTAGTCAAAGCACACCATGATATGATGGATCAAGGTGACCATGAAAAGTGATGATAGGGAGCTCAAATAATAAATAAAAGCCAAAAGCATCAAAAGATCGCAATCAATTTCAAACATCCTTTTCCACAGGATCAAAGGGGATAGATGGGATTGACGAGGTGTATTAGGAAGGATGCATCCTATTGAGACCGATGATGCATACTAAACTGAAAGACCGATTGGATCTAATGATACAAGTGGATCTTGTTTGTTAAGAACCAACTAGATAAGGGCATAGCTTGACAACATGACATAAGAGACATGACACATCCTAGTGACCTAGGGGCTCGGGGGCCAATCAAAGATTAACCTTGCCTATGTGAAAGCATAGATCCCTCATAGTTCGACAAAAGGCTAACAACTGACCATGGATAAAGGATGAGAAAGAGGATGATCAAGATCTCAATGGATGACCAAGATGGAACAAACAATAGGAACAAGAGATGAAGACCAATGACAAATGATAAAGAAAGGATGGACAAAACCAGAAAAGTGGACAATGAAGATCGATGATAGATGATAAAAGAGCAGACAAACAAAGCAAAAATACCGATGATAGATGATAAAAGAGTAGATGGACAAACCAAAAAGACCGATGATAGACGATAAAAGAGTAGATGGACAAAGCAAAAAGACCGATGATAGACGATAAAATAGCAGATGGACAAAGTAGAAAGACTGATGATAGACGATAAAAGAGAAAATGGACAACCTTGCCTACGTGAAAGTGCAGGGGCAACATAGTTTGACAAAAGGCTGACAATAGACCATGATGGAGACTTTGATGGATGACAGGATGGAAAAAGAAGAAAGATTGATGATAGATGATAAAGGATTAGATGGAAAAAGTAGAAAGACCAATGATAGACGATAAAGGAGCCCTGGGAGTGGATCAAATGATCGACCTTTCCTACTTGAAAGCATAGGAGCAACATAGTTCGACAAAAGGCTAGAGAAAAATGATGGATAAAGGATGATGAGATAACCCTAGATAAGGGGATAAAATGATAGGACCGACACAATGGGATAGGATAGACTTGTTAGATTTGATCAGAGGATGGTGACTACACAAAGCTCAAGGATGGGATAGTTAACCAAATCAAGAAAGATGAAGTGGGAATGAATGATGAGAAAGGATAGGAGATTGAAAAGATGTGCAAAAGAATCAGAAGTGATGATGATAAGATAGATGGCATTGGATTGTGTGGGGAGTAGCCTATAGCTAGATACCAATGACAAGGGGTTATGAGATGGGATGAGGACAGAGGATGGGGTGGAGAAAAAGGATTGTTTGGATGGATTGGATAGAGGGATAAGGATTTGGATGATGAAAAGGTTACCAGATGGATAGATGAAAAGGGATTCTATGATGGAAGGATAGGAAGATAAGGATAGGGAGATGGATATAAGGATTGTTTGGAGGGATAAAAGATAAGGACGGGGAGATGGATATAACGAATAAGGAGATTAGGATAGGAAATAGAAGGGATTGCTTTGATGGAATGAATGATGTCTCCAGGGACTATATCACAAAGGAAGATAGATGCCCCCACTCTAGATATGTCATGTACGAGGAGACATGAAGGATGTAATAGAGAAGGATAGGAAAATAAAGGAGTGAGATGGATGAAGATAGGATGCATGGATAAGGGATGGAGATTAAGGGTAGCATTCTGGGTGAATAAGGAAGGTAGACGAGTGTGAATGAGGGGAATGAATGCTAAGAGGTGTCCACAACATGTTTATATGTTTTCCCCTATCATTATCAAGATCACAAGGAGGATGGAAGGATTGGGATAAATGAGATATACCAAGCAAGATGTGTAAGATAGGTAGGATGGAGGGGATGAATGAAAATGACATATAGCAAGAAGATGGGTGCATAGCTAGAAGCATAGTGGATGGAGGGAATGCATATCAGGAAGCTACTCCCAAGTGCAGATGGGGTTTATGCATGATGCCTGTTTGCCAAGTTTTCATCATGGTACTTATCCAAGGTGCTTGTTTGCCAAGTTTTCACCATTGGATAGATTATTTCTCTTTACTATTTTATTTTTTTGGTTTTTTACTTTTATGATTTCTTTGGATTTTTTTACTTTTTTGTATTTTTGGATAGCGGGGGGATGAAAATAGATAAGGATAGGGAGGAAAATAAGTGGATTTAGAAGAAATGCAATAAGGATATGGATGAAGGACTCAAGTATCAAGTTTTATATGAGGTATTAAGAGCCCATGTTCAAATCGACTGTTGGATGTTGGTACAACCGTATTAGGAGAAATGGATTATGCAAGAAGATGAATTAGAGGGATTTGAGAGGGAGATATGTGGGATAATGGGTGGGATGTTAGAAAGTGTATGGATGGAATGATGGGGTGGATATGTGATGGGGAGATGTGTTCAAGACCAACATTGGCACATATGGTGATGAATGTGAAATGATAGGAGTATTAATGGATAGGGAATGTGGGGATAATGAAGGAGATGGGATGGTGAATTTTGGAACATAAGGAACCAAAACAAACTTAGGAGATGAAAAGGGTGTATGATTAGCTTTTGGATTAGAAACTTTGGATGTTCTTACAAATTTTTCATTTGATGGCATTGCATCTTTATTCTTTGGGATCCACATGGTTTTGATCTTTTCTTTTGTGGGCCTTTGTGGCCTATGGATTTGATTTGGATTCAAAGGGTTCTTCTCTTTACCATGTATTTTAGAGGGGACACGGGGAACTTTAGATTCATGTGGATGTTGGGATTTATGTATTTTTACTTTAGCGTCCAAAGTGCTTTTACTAGCAATGGGATAGGTGTGAGGAGATGGATGATGTGGAGTGATGGAGGTAGGATTATGAGGATTACATTTAGATGGAGAATGTGTAGGTATGTGCCTCTATTGATCCTGATTAGGGGACATGTGAGAGGGTTGTTTATGATGGATGACATCGATAGGTGTTGGATGGATGAAAGGATGAGATGAAGGAGGTGATTTTTGGATATACGGACCCAAAGCAGATGAAGTGGGTGGACGGACATAAGAACCCAAGATGGATGGAGTAGATGAAGGATGGGAAATGGTGGATGGAGG
Organism: Sequoia sempervirens; assembly: GCA_007258455.2. Classification (NCBI taxonomy): domain Eukaryota; kingdom Viridiplantae; phylum Streptophyta; class Pinopsida; order Cupressales; family Cupressaceae; genus Sequoia; species Sequoia sempervirens. The sequence continues at coordinate 99,603,963 of VDFB02000008.1, read as the reverse complement.
GATGTAAGGACCCAAAATGGATGGAGCAGATAAATGAGGAATATGGATGGTTGTTTTGAGGTGATACGATAGAGGAGGAGGGATGGCAGCCTATGATTTGGTGGAGCAATGGGAAGAGCTGACATTTCTTTTGGAAAAGGCTTGTTGAGGATGTCTAGATATTGTACCAACATCTTTAGATTGTGAGTCTGGGGAAATAGGTCCAAGACCTTTCATGTAGATTTGTTCTTTGACTTGGATGGGCTCTAAAATACCTTGCTCATGAAGGCCTAGACCTTTTCCTTGATAGTGCATTTTCTTGAGCATGCAATCCATGATAGGATTTTTGTTATTATGAAAACATGATGCGAGTCCATTATTAGGTGGAGGACAATGGGTGGTATGTAAGTTGTATTTTTCTTCTATGGGGAGGCCACCATGGAAGAATGTGAGAGTACCAAGGGGATATGTAAGTTGTGTGGGGATAGCAGTTTTAGGCAATGATGGGAGATCATGAGAGGGAGATGATGGGATAGCAGCATTTGGATGGGTGGTATGAGGAGAGGGATTAGGGGATATGATGAAGATGGAGTGGTGGAATCTTGAATGACAAGGGGATCATGGGATGGAATGGATGGGGGACTGTGATCTTGAGGTGGACTAGATGGGATGGTAGGATCTTGATCTAGAGAAGGGGATATGTTGGCATGCTTTGGATCAGGCTCTTGGCATGACTCATCATGTGTGGGAGGCATGATAATGGAGTCTTGGTGGGACTCTTCAAGTGGGGAAGATGGAGGGATGGAGGATTCAAAACATTCATGAGAATGGATTTTAGTGACACTAGGAGTGGAATAAGTGGATTGGATTTGGGTGTCATCGATGGGTTTGATGGCTCTCAGAGTAGGAGGTGGGTGTTCAATGGGTTCGGTAGATGTGATGGTAGGGGATGGGGACTCAGTGGATTTAGAGGATGTGATGGTTTCAATGGTTTGAGTGGTGCTAGGGGTGATGTAATCAATGATAGGTGTTGTGTGGGGAAGATTCACATCACTAATGATCATGGATGATGGGTTGGGATGGCATGATTCCACAACTTCAAGATGCAGAGATAGGGATGTATTCTTTTTTATAAGTCCTTGGAGAATTTTTGGAGTGAGAAACTTGAATACTATAGGCTAAGATGGCGTGGTAGGAGTGGATGAAGGATTATGGATTGGTGGACTAGGATTAGATGGGGGAATGGGATTGGATGTAGGACTGGGAATAGATGGGGGATTAAGATTAGATGAAGGAATGGGATTGGACGTAGGCCTGGGAATAGATGGGGATTAAGATTAGATGGAGGGTTAAGATAGGGGTATTGGAATGGTGAATTAGGACACAAGGATGTGGTTTGTGGATTGTAGTAAGGGTATTCAGATGGTGGATTAGGATGGGAAGATTGAGATGGTGGATTGTGATAGGGAAACATGGATGTCAGATTAGGATAAGAAGATGTGGATGTTAGATTAGGATAGGAAGATGTGAATGTAGGATGAGGGTGAATAGATTGGTATGGAAGATTATGGTAGTGGTAATATGAAGATGAAGGATTGAGATAGGAGGATGTGGATGGGGGATTAGGATAGGTGTATTGTGATGGTAGACTAGGATAAGAGGATGCGGGTGTTAGATAAGAGGATGACGTAGATGAAGGATATGATGGATATCCATCATCAAAGGTAGCATAAGGAGCATGATTAGGCATGGATGAAGACATAACAGGATGACTCAAAGGGGTGATTGGATTTTGGAAAATGGGTGGAGAAAACTTACTAGCAATGATATTGTCAAGGGAATCTATGTCATATTCCTCTTGATCGACAAGACTTTCATTATCATTGTCAACATAATTAGGGTTTCCCTTGACCACTATTGATGGAGGATAAGGATTCATGATGATGAAAGGATAAAGAAGATGGATCAAAGATTTGGGAATGGACTAAAGCTCAAATCAAGATTTTGGTTAAGCTCATATCAGGATTGGATTAAAGTTTAGATTAGGATGACTGGATGAAGTGGTGGGATTGATTATAACGATCGGATTGGATTATCAAAGGATGATTATGAGACCGAATCTACTTCGAGATGGAAGTAGATTGATTGGGTTGAAGGTGATTGGATAGGGATGTGATTTGATTGGATTGGATAAGATTGATCAATCATTGATAAGGTTGACTAATGGATTGGATTGGATGACGAAAGGGACTAGAAAAACCCCGTTCAAAGATTACCCTAGGCAACTTAGGATACTGATTGATTGGATTAAAGGATAAATGGATGATTATGGCACTGAATCCACTTTGAGATTGAAAATGGATTGATTGGGCTGATGATGATGATTAACTTAGGACAAATGATAATCCTAAGCGAATTTTGATGATGATGATCAGATCAGACACATAGGTCAATTTGCATAATCACCTAAAATGAAGTTCAAAGGATTTAGATGGGGAAAATGATGATTTGATTAGATAAATGGATGATAGAAATGGACAAACTATTGGGCGGAATGAGAGAAGGAGGTTTGGAATAGATGAAATATTACTCAGAATGAGTAAATAGATTGATCAGGATTGTTGAACAAGAGTTCAAAATGATTAAAGGAGGTTTGAAATGGATGAATGTTTACTCAGAACAAGTAAATGGATGGTCGAGACAACAAAACAAGAGTTCAAAATGATGAAAGGAGGTTTGAAATGGATGAACATTTACTCAGAATGAGTAAACAAATGATAGGAATGATAGAACAAGAGTTTAAAATGATGAAAGGAGGTTTGAAATGGATTAATGTTTACTCGGAACAAGTAAACAAATGATCAGAACGATAGAACAAGAGTTTGAAATGATGAAAGGAGGTTTGAAATGGATGAATGTTTACTCAGAACGAGTAAACGGATGATTGGAACGACAAAACAATAGTTTGAAATGATAGGAGGTGTGAAATGGATGAATATTTACTTAGAATGAGTAAACGGATTATTAGAATGGCTAAAAAAGAGTTTGAGATGATAGACAGAGGTTTGAAATAGATGAATGTTTACATAGAATGAGTAAATGAATGATCGAAAAAGAGGGAATGAATGTTTGGAATGGATGGATAAAAGGTTGAAACGAGTAAACAAATGATCAAAATGAATGAACAAATGCTCAAATTGGGAGAATGAACCTTGGAATGGATGAAAGGATAACTAGGAAAAAATTGAAGAAGATGGAGAGAAGGATCTTAAGATTTGTTTCGATATCAAAAGATCTTGACTACAAATGGACTAAAGCTCATATTAGGGTTTTGGTTAAGCTCAGATTGGGATTAGATTAAAGCTCAGATCAGAATTAGATTGAATCATAGAATGATTGGAGGATGTGATGGTATTTATTCTACACCAAGTTCTGGGGTTTAAAGGACGTAAGGTGTTGACAATCAGATTTTTCTAGATTTGGAAATTTTAAAAAATTGTCAAATTTTGCCATTTTAGGGAACTTCACGGACATAATTTTGAGAGTCCATTTTTTTCCGAAAAGATACCCAAAACTAAGATAAGATGAATTTCCAACTAACATCCCAAATCAGAGACATGCATTCCAAGTTATTAAAGAAAATGATTTTTCAAAAACTAAAAAAAACACAAAATTACAATTTTGAGGGTCAAGATGAAAGTTTGAGGCCACAAAAATGTGGCAAAACGGGGTCCAATCAACTCAAGGTTAATTGGGAATCCACATGTCACATCATAATGCAACCACCCGTAAAATTTTAGCTCAAATAGACACCCGAGTCAAAAGTTATGGCTTCCAGAAGTTTTGACATAAAAATAAAAATTCTTGAAACAAAGTCTAGGTGATTGGGATGAATGATTTGATGATGGATATGGACTTTAATGATGTTCAAAGTAGCACTTATATGATTTTGGTGATGAAACGATGAATTTTAGAAAAATGTTGATGAGGAGCAAACGGGTGCTCGAAATGACTGATCAAAGGGTAGAAAATGTTGTTTGAAGGGTGGGTCTACCCCGAGATGAGGTCATGTCCACCTATGGAAGGGGGAAGGTCTGCTTGTAGGGCAGGTCCACCTGTACAGGAGTAAGTCCGCCTGTGGAAGGGGCAGGTTCGCTTGTCCAAGGGGAAAGTCCACTTGTGGAAGGAGGCAGGTCTGCCTACAAGGCATGTTCACCTATCCAGAGGTTAGGTTCACCTGTCTAGAGGTTAGGTTCACCTGTCCAAGGGGGCAGGTTCGCCTATGGATGGGAAGGTCCATCTATGGAGAAAAATTTGGTCAAAATTGGCTAAAAGAGGCTAAAAAGGGTTGCTTCAAAGGTCAGGTTCGCCCCTAGATGAGTCAGGTCCACCCCTGGAGGTCAGGTTCGCCTATCTAGAGGTTAGGTCTACTTGTCAGGAGGGCAGGTCCACCTATGGAGCAAAAGTTGGTCAAACTTGGGTAAAACAGGCTGAAAAAGGCTACTTCAAAGGTCAAGTCCGCCCTTGGATGAGTTAGGTCTACCCTTGGAGGTCAGGTCCGCTTGTCTAGAGGTCAGGTCCTCCTATTTAGAGGTCAGGTCCACCTGTCTAGAGGTCAGGTCTGCCTATCCAGAGGGAAGGTCCACCTATTGAGTAAAAGTTGGTCAAAAATGGTTAAAACAGACTGAAAAAGGTTGGATCAAAGGTCAAGTTCGCCTCTAGATGGGTTAGGTCCACCCATGGAGGTCAGGTTCACCCCTGGATAGGTTTAAACTTTACTTTTGAAAAGATGACTAAGGAAAAGGACCCAAAATGCAACAAACATCAATCAAAAGGATATGGTTGAGTTAATTAATTAGACAATCACTAGTTTCGCACAAAGAAGACAATTCAGACAACACAATGCTAAGTCTAGTAGAAACGGTATGGCTGATAAAGTCTTCTATTATAGGATGAACATGATTTCTAAGGATTCCTCGATATACACCCAGTACGTGAGGCCCAAACCGTGAACACCAACCCGTTACAAGTGTGAGTCAGGAACCTTAGCAAGATACTAAAGACCCAAACCAACTCTTCACCTCATCCTGACACTTCACCAATTATAATGTGGTTGGATTGAGGTACAAATTTTGCTCGCCCTCCTTTAAATACCCTGTCGGTATGTGTGCTTGGAATCGTCCCTTGGGATGATGAAATCCCCAAGTAGGTCCCGCTAAGAAAAATAAAATGAGGGTGACTCAAAAGTACTTGGTAAGCTATGATTTCTCATCACCTAGGATCCCCAAATGGTGCAAGGGGATTCGATACATCAAATAGCTTACCAGTAAGCACAACAAACAAGATTAATTAACACCCCTAGTTAAACTATGTGCCTAAGATATCCAATACAACAAGCAACAATTGATAAATAGACGAACCTACAAGGAAAATTTGTTAGTTATTTTTCTCCTTGTTGCTTGCCAAATGTCAATTATATGCTTGCAAAGACACAAACAAGACACGTTAGGGGGTTAGAAACACTTAAATCAGCCTAAAAAAGTGCTAAAAACTAAAATTTCACCTTTTGAAAAAAGTTGTCCAGGTCAAGTCTGCCTGTATGGAGGGCAAGTTGCCTATCTGAAGGGTAGGTTCGCCTATATGGGGGGAGGGTCTACCTATCTAAAGGGAAGGTCTACCTATCTATAGGGTGGGTCTGCCTGTCTAGAGGGTGGGTCTACTTGTCTGGAGGGCAGATCCGCCCTTTTGTGAAAAATTTGCAAAAATCGCTTCTAGAGTCTATAGAGGGCAGGTCCGCCCCTGGGCAAGGTCGGGTCCGCCTGTCTATCAGGTCAGGTCTACCCCTTGAGGTTGGGTCCACCCCTGGCTGGTTGGGTCCACCCCTTTGCAGGTCAGGTCCACCCCTCTGCAACCTGCACCTACAGAAAGTGAAAAAAATAGCAAATGTGAAATATACACACCCATTTGTGGGTCCCACCAGGTGTGCCAAAAATGTGAATAGGAAAAAATGCTTGTTAGAAAATGAGCAGAAAATGAGAGAGTGCAAACAACAGCTATGAACACCCTACACGTCAAGATTGGCCTAGTTGGATTCAAAAACAAAGAAAAGATAACAAATGAAGTTGATTCACCTTGTCTCGAATCGATCCTTTGGTTGGCCCTTTGGTATTTGATGTTGTATGCTCCTTTGATGGAAAAATATGCAATTTGTGAGATGCAATGGGGATGGAAAATAGGTGAAAATGGATACAAATGCAAGAATTTGACTAAGTATGGCTCAAGAGAAAATTTTGCAAGAGTTTGGCTAGCATAAATGATCTCTCCCTAAATGAGAGAAAAGAGGGGGGTATTTATAGAGAATTTTGGATTCTCTAGAGCAATGGATGGTTGGGATTAAACCAACAAGGCCAAGATGTAGGGCTATGGTGAGTTGAGAACTCACAATCCCTCACATCTTGACATGTGGCATGTAAAGTGGCTTCAAAAGGATGATGTGTACTTGAGGTGGAAGGAGAGTACATGACATGGAGGTACTACATAGTACTTTGAGATTGGACAAGATCTCCTCATAAAGGAGGTCTTTGTCCCCATGTGGGTGAAAGGACATGTGAGGAATTAAAAATTCCTCAAATATCCACATGGGAATGAGAGAGAATTTAAAATTCTTTGGAATGCATTGGGGGATTAGATGTGAATTAAAAATTCACATAGGGAAAGGGGTACCTTCTCCAAAAGGAGAAAATTTTTAATAGATTCAACTTAGGACACATGACATGGAGATTAGGTTGACCTAATTAAGTGACTAAGTTTGTGCAAGTACTTGATTAGACAAATTAATGACATGTTAGAGGCAAATGGGAGATTATGAAGAGTTCACATGTGACTTGATCTGACAAGTCAAAGATCACATGGGGAAGAGAATAAGAAATTTAATATTCCTTGGAAGGATAAAAGGAATTAAAAATTCATTGAGAGGCTGATTAGGCTAGTTAATGAAGGATTAGAGGAGGGTTAGGTGGCTAAGAGATATTAGAGGCCAACTTCCAAAAGTTGGAGGATGTGACACATCCTAATCAAGGATTAGGCATCTGCACATCCCTAATGATGGGATTGGAAGAATAATTAGGATTAAGAAAGGGATGTGACATGTGAGGAATTAACTAAAAGTCGTATTTATTTAATTCATTTGATGAAAGGGGGGAGGTATTTAATTATTTAATTAGATACCTTATGGATTAGAAGAACTTTAGAGATATTAATTAAATAATAGTGATATTGCTTAATTGATGTGAATAAGAGGATGTTTAGATGAAAAGGGATAAATTTGGATAAATTAAGTGTCCAAATTTACATGTCTACAAACATGTCATCTCTTCAATGCAGGTAGTTTGTGCATCTAAGAATCAATTTTTTTTTAAGTTCGTCAGAGCATGCTAGGTCTTTTGGTTTTTAGGATAGGAACTTTGATTCAGCACCGTTGAGCCATGTGATTGGTCAACTAGATTTTTTCTAGGCTATTCTTAGGATTTGATTATTTGTAGATAATGATCTTTGCTAAAATATCTAAAGGGAATTAATGCAGTAGTTTGGAAATAATGAAAAAATATTGCCATGAGCTAACTAAAGATCTACAATTAGATTGTGAGCTATCAAATGCCAATATCTAGCAACAATTACTTCTAGAATGTAGTGAATGTTATCTCTTTTTTCAGCTATAAATGGGAGGCGGCAACAAAAAGGAGTTTTGAGTTTTTCCCAAGTTCCAAGTTACAATTTCTTTTTTTGAAGAAATGGTTTCTTTAGTTTTCTTTATGCATAGAAGTATTTTTAGAAGTAATGTAGAACATTGCTTTTCTCTAGCATGCTATATTTTTTTAACTCAAACTATTATCATATTGGCATCAGACCTTTTTTTTCTAAGTTCATTTGATATTCAAGCATGAACTATTCAAAAGAAATCTTTGAGATTGTGCATGTTATGGCCTTTATCAAGTTCCTTCTTTATGCTTTTGTTTAGAATGAAACACTGTGTTAAGCTAAATTCAAAAAGTTTGTGTAGTTGATTCCATGTTGTAGGCTCATATTGTATGATTTAATAACTTATAGAAATTGGATTATGTTTGTTGAACTTCTCTACTTTCTTAAAGGGTTGTTGTTTTCTCATCTTATGTTGTATGAAGAGAAATATTTTATGCAATTTATGAATGTTTCATGTTAACCTTTGAAACTTTTATGTTTGATTAGACCTTAACAAACACTACCTATAGGAAGATTTGAAAGAATACACTATGCTTGTATTTATCCTTTGCTGCTCATTCTCTTCCCAACAATGAAGGGTTGTGGCATTCTGTGTCTAATATATCATTCATAAAAAGGGAAATTAGATTGAAAATGTTGTAAAACCTATGGTGTATTGCCATTTTCCTATTTTATATTTGAATTTTACTCTACCCTTTTGTCCAAACTCATAAAAGAGTTGGCTTTCTATAAAAATCCTAGAATTATTCAGTGAGGTGCAAATCGGTACCCCACTCGCTAAATTTCCCATAAGGTTGTCAGAGAGCCGCAAGATTTGATGTTCAATAATTATTTTTCTAGCACACCCATAGGGATCTGAAGTTTTTTGAATGTTTGATTAGAATTCTAAAAAATTTATTAAATTAGGCCAAGGAAAGAAGCTAGAAATCTCATGCACAAAATCCAAATAAGAGCATCCTCAAGAGGTCATTTCTAGTACTCCCAGTTACCTACCTCGATACCTAGGAGAAGAAGACTTATAAGTTTTGTATCACCTATAAGAAGTGAGAGCCTAGAATTTAGAGCCTTATCTACCCCACCTGGAGGCTAAAATTTCCAAAACAAAATACTAGTGTACATGATTCATAGGAATTTGTTCTGCATGGCTCACATAGCTGCCCTTGCTCCTAGAAATTTTGTAGCCTAGGATAGTGGTAGTTCACTACAACCACCTATGCCCCTAGATGTATGGCCTCCCATGCCTGCTAACACCCTCAAGGCTATTCCAAAAAATTTCAGAGAAGACTTCAAAACCCCCTTCAAACACCTCCAAGACATAGTAGAGGTATGCAAAGTACATAACATTATGGAGGAAAATATTGCTCTTAGGTTGTTGGCCACCTCTTTCAAAGGAAAGGCCCAAGATTGGTATTGATTTTTAGCCTCTAGTTCTATCCACTCTTTGGATCAACTTGGAGAGAGGTTGGTTAAATGCTTCTTAGAGAAGGGATATTGCTCTTCATTACTACATCAATTGATCACCATCAAAAGTGACCCACAAGAGGCCATGAGCAATTTCTACACAAAGTTTCACAAAACCTCATAAAGAATTCCTATGACTACCTAACCTCCAATTGTGATGGAATTCATGTTCTACATGAAGGCCTTCAATTCAGACATAATAGTGATTATAACCTCCATGGGATGGGATATCTTACCCAATGCATATGAGTTGGTTTTTCATGCAGAGAATAGCTTGATCAATGTTGGGAAGCTTCCACCATGACCTTTGATGCTTTCATTTGCAAAAATCTTTGGTGGTCCTCAGGAAGAAGCTACACCAGCTACTTCTACTACACATTGATGATGTTGGCAAAATTTGTAATCCATGTACGTATACCCCTCTACACAGCTGAGAACATTGGGCTCTTCCTCTATAGTAGCGAACATTAAAAGATGAAGAGCCTCATGTGGTATTTTTTCTAACGAGTTAGTTCTCATCAAACATCAACAAGTGACAACTCCAAAGCATACCACTCAAGCCTATGGTGGAGGAAAGGAATCCTATCAACAAAATACATACCAAGGACCCTCAAGAGGAGGAAGTCAACAAACAACATCTACAAACCAGATAGTATTGGTCACTATGATGTTATAGATAGTCAAGGACAGTCAGAGTAAAGAGCTAATCCTAGGCTAGAACAACCTAGCGGAAGATGAGAATGTATGGTGCTTCCCATGTAGTGATAGTCACATGCCTCAAAATTTTCTAAGGGGTAATATTCAACAAAAGATAGTAGAACAAAGAAACAAGGGTGTGTTCTTGAATGTAGAAGAATATGAGTCCCCTAAAATGGAAAATTCCTTCTTTAGAACACAAATGCAAGGAATATATTTAGAGAAAGAGCTAGATATTGCACCCTACCAAGTGCTATTTTCATGGATGGAGGAAGAAGATGTTGTATTCATGAATGAAGCTTTGATGACTAGTGTCCCACAAGTGCAATCAGACTATAACATAAGATCTAAAAGAAGGCTCATGGGAGAATATGTGCTACAAGCTCTATCACATCCTCAACCATGACAACTGTTGTTGGAAGAAAAGTAGGCTCCATCAGTTATCGATTGACCTACTTAGCAGCCACAAACTCCATCATTGCTAGTGAAGGAGATGGATAAGATGCTGAACCCACACATCATGGATTTTTTTCCTCTGAAGATGAGAGAGATACCACTATTTAGGCCCAAGATCTAGCCAATTAGAATGCTCAATGTGGTGGAACAATTGAAGAAGGAACTTGCTAATGTATCCCTATGGGATGTCATATCCATTCACAAACAAAAGAGATTGCTTTGGGAAGCATTAAAGAATGAAGAAGAATTACCACAAATAGATGCAACTCCACCATGTGATCAAAGTAAAGATGAAGAACCCACATCGGAACCTCAAGCTTTGAAAGTTGTAGCTTTTGTGAATGGCATAGATAATACAAAAGAGAAAGAGGTAAGCAAGCCAAATCCCACAACTTTCTTTTTAACACTTATTGTGGGAGATAAGATTTTACATAATAATATGACTGATTCAAGAGCTAGTACAATGATCATGCCAAAGCAAGTGGCTGATTCCATAAAACTTAGGTATGATCCCCTTGAGAAGGGAATCATGCAATTAGATGGGAAGAAGGTTTTGATCATCAGTCGGATAAAAGATTTATCTTTAACCCTCTTCTCATCTCCAAGCTAAATAGTCTCACAAGAAGTAGTGGTGATAGACATTCCCCCGGTCTTTAGAATGTGTCTTTCAAGAGACTTCACTGTAAATCTTGGTGGATATTTAGCACTCAATAGGTCTCACCTGATATTGAGGAACAAGAATGGGGCAAAGGTTAAAATCTTGTTTGAATCTTTGCATCCAAAACACATAGCAAACAATGTAGTCCTATGTTTTGAAGTAGCACGTACCTCTTTCTTGCAGAGGGAGAGATAATGTTTAGAGATGATGGAAGACAGAGAATACACGAGTGATCAAACTCCCAAAGAAGAGGTGTTCCTCAACTAATTCATAAGCTCTGACCCATTCCAAAAATTTCTTGCAATAGGGCTAGGCACCTATGTGATTTTTTATGATGATCAAGTCTTTCAAAAATTAATAAAGGATCAGGAGGAATATGATGATTTGGGTGAAAACTGTCTATGGACCTTTTATTTTGATGGTGCTAAATGAAAAGTTTGTTTTGGAGTGGGTGTCTGATTAGTGTCCTCAATAGGATCAAAGACTCTCAAGGATTTTTATTTTTAGTTCTCATGTTCTAACAATGATGTGAAATATGAAACCTTGGCTCATGGTATGATTCTTGTAGAACGGATGGGCATAAATAGAGTGCAAGTATTCCAAGATTTAGATTTAGTTGTAAGAAAGGTCAGTGGGAAAGTGGCTACAAAGAATATAAGAATGAAGTCATATATACATTAGATATGAGATCTGATTGAGAGTTTTGAAGCCTTCAATATACAATTCATTCCCCAATCTCAAAATAGTGTTGTTGATTAGATGGCTTTAATTGGTTCACAATTTGAACTAGTTTCTAATTCAACAACAAAGCACAGTCTAGTACAGATCATCGTTCAACTAGAAATCCATGAAAATGATTAAAACTAGCATTTATTTGAGGATGACATTTAGATCACCACCTTTATACATAAATTAGGAGGAGTTTTTGACTATTCATAGCTAGGATCAAAATCTCCCGAAAAGTAAGTTATCCACTTAAAAGGAAATAAGCTTCCTCGAGGTTTAATCTCCCTTGAGAATCATTTTGATTGTGAGGATGCAATAAATGGAAAATAGAGGTTCACTACAGATGTAAGAGATTATGAAGAGTTTGATGTTAGAAGCGACAAAAGTTAAAATTCAGAAGGGAATTTTCATGGAAGGATAACGAAAGACTAAGGGATCTATGCTCCAAGTATGGTGAAGTTATATCTTGGACCTATGATGATCTCAGAGGGTATGATCTAGGCATAATTCAACATACCATTAACTTGGTGGAAGGATCAAAGCTATTCTAACAAAAACAAATGCCAATCAATCCAAAGGTCGAAGCATTGATGGTGCAAGAGCTTACCAAATTGATCGAGTCAAGGATCATATATCTAATTAAGCATTCCACCTGGGAATCTAATCTAGTATTAGTTTGGAAAAAGAATGGAAACATTAGGATTTGTGTTGATTTTTGATATTTGAATAAAGCCTCACTAAAAGACCACTACCCTTTGTTAGACAATGAAGCAGATCTTGTAGACCATGGCTAGATCGAAGATTTTTTCATTCCTTGATGGATTTTTAGGCTATAACTAGGTATATGTGTATAGGAGTGAATTTGGACCCCTTATGTAAATTCCCCTTTTTCCCTTCCCCACTTCAAAAAACCAAATTCAAAGGCTAAATTCCACATAAGCCAACTACCTTTCTTCCACTTAGCGGTTGCATTATGTGTCAGTAAAGGAATAATTGTTGGGGATGTCTATGCGATGTGCAGATGTCTACATGGCGTGCTTATGTCCCTAGTAGATTCTTGTTTTTGGAGCCTGTAGAGGCATTACACTTCCCATTGGAGGTCGATTTGTAATTCCCCCTTTGAGTAACCGACCCGAATATGGTTGTTTTCTTCATTCTCTCCTACAAATTCACTCATTCTACATGCTTTTCATTTCTTGACATCCTTTAGCACACTCTCCAAGCTATTCTCTAAGCATTCTAATCAGATTTTCTTGCATCCATCACTCGCAAGCAACACTTTGCACTCCTTAGAAACAACAACAATACTCCATCAACTCTATAGAGAAAGTATAGAATCAACACCATTGTAGTAGAGGCTTGAGTCCTCTCATTTTCTCCTCCATTAGCTGGTGAGCTCTTGGTGAAGGTGGTAAGATTTATACTCCTCTCCTCTATGATATGGTTGAGTATCATAACATTATTTTGTAGTGGTTTTGTGTTCTTTACTTTATCTCCTTCTTTATCAAATATTTCTTCATTGTTGCAAACTTGCCTATCTGTGGATGTGGAAACACTAAAATTAGGTTCTGACTAAGGAAACCCCTATATAGCGACCCAATAATTTTCCTCTCTCTTGTGTGTAGGTGGAAGTATTCTTGGAGCTAGCTAGCGAACAAGCACCTTTGTGATATCATTCTTGCCATCCTAACTCATATATTTACTTTATCATATTTGTCCATATCTTTCCTACTTCATATATTTATTTTGGCCCTTTAGAAGTAATTAGATAGGTCATTAGTCTATTTTCTTGTGTTTAGCCTTGTCTTTTTGGTCCCTTGGCTGCACAGACTCCACTACACCTGAGAGATGCCAGTGTGCCATGCTATCATCCCAGAACCATGCTTCCATGCTTGAGAAGAGAGCTACCGAAGGCACATTGTTTAACCTAAAAATTGGCTCACCTAGCCCAATTTTGAGTTTCAGGTCTATAGATTGCTCAAAGGACCTTATAGTCCTCATCATTCTCCTTTTGCATCTCCTAACACCACTTTACGCTAACGTAAGTTCTAGGGAAGCCTTTTGCTCTTGGCTCTCTATGACCAGAGGCATTCAACGTGGTTGGTCCCCCTCTCTTATATTTTTGGTGAACCTGATGTTAACCATTTTGGTTCCATTTTGTGACACTAAAATTTCCTTTCCTCATATCCTAAGAGTGTTTTAGGTGTGTGTGTTGTTGGGATTTCACCTTACAACTAAACATGCAACCCCTAGTAAGCATAGTTGGAAGGTTCTAATGGTGTTGCATAACGAAACCTTAATTGGGTCACCATCTTATCCTTTAACCTTTAGGGACTCTATGAAAGTATCATCTAGTGTGTGTAATTTCCTCCTTCCTACATCAACCTATCCCCTTTGTGCAACTTGTGGATAGTGGTACATGTATAACCTTCACTTCACACGACTTGCTGATGGGTTTTAATAGGGAACCATCTCCTCTCTAGATCCCTGTGTGAATCAATGGAAACATCATAGCAGGTGTTCTTGTTGATTCGACATCTCAAGTAAACATCACAACTAAGGAGATCATGCTAATCAACTTCTTGCATAAAGATGGGTATGATGCACCTATGAGCACCATTTGTATGCATTACAAACTTTTCATGTCCCCTTTGGGTAGTATTGCCTTGTCAATTTTGGTTGGACCTAAATCTGTGTAGCATCTGTTCAACATAATCCTTGGGTATAAACTCTTTAGCATGAAGTTGGGTATCCCTTGGTTGGTAGCTATGAATTCTATACCCTCAGTCATGCATAAATGTTTAAAAAAATTTCCACAAGGGTTTCATGCATGTAATTCATGACACCAGTTATAAACCACTAGTTGCTCATGGTAGCTACTCTTTGGATTACTCCTGGCCTATGTCTATTGGTCCTCTCCCACTTAGGATGGACCTCCTACACTTAATGTATCATAATTATAAGAAAGGGCGCCTAAGATGAAAAGTGAGATACCCTTCGTCACCTTATGTTGTTTCACATGGGGCTTTCCTAAAGGCTAAGAGTGATACCACCAAGGCATGTAGAAGGGAAGAAGAGAAGCAATCTTAAGATCCTCCCTCTTCCTCTTCCACTATTTAGCCTCATGCTTCCTCTCGCTCCATTGAGGTGCCATCAAATTATGTTTCATGTTTGTGAGAGAATCCAATGGTGCCCACTTGGTGAAAGCCCAAGCATCCTATACTTGAACTTATTGTTCTACCCATGGACCCATGGAGAGTCCTTTTTGTCTCAAACTCCACGATCTCCTATTGCTCCTACTCCTAAAGTAGTAGATGAGAAGAGGCCCATTGTTGAGGCACTTTAGATGACTCCCCCAACTGATTCTCAACTTGCTCCTCTTGCTCTCATTTAGGAGCTTGTTCCTCTACTAGAAATGGTTGTAGTGGACACTCCCATGGTTGAGCAAGAGAATTCCATTCCTTCGTAGCCTCTAGCCTCGAGTTCAAAGAGTCACAGAAACCACCTTGCACATGAACGCAAGTGTTGGCGAAAGGATCTCATGGATAAGCAGGCTGCCTTATAGAGGAAGGAAGAGGAGATGAGTGCCCCTGTATAGGGCCTCCCTCTATGTCCTCTTCTCTCCTCCCCAATGCTTTCATTTAAACCAGCTCTATATCTCTTTTGGCTTATGCTATGAGTGTGAAGGTGCCTGACCCCAAAAAGGTGCAGTGTTCATCACTCCTTTGGTGGATCCACCTTTGTTGATGTCCCTTTAAAATGTCTAGCCTTTCTTGAAACCCATAGATATGATGAACACATTGGTCATATCTATAGCAGTTCTCTCCTCCTCTTCCTCTACACTTCTTGCCTCGTCTATGGGGAGTTCACCTCCTCTGACGAAGCAAAAGGTAGAGAGTGGTCCTTCCAACAATGAAAAATTTAAGAGGAGTCCACCTTCTCCGAAAGGTGGTCCAGTGTTGACTTGTTCTATCCTAGTGACAAAACTAGTCCTAACTTCTCTTGAGTTTGTCATCGCTCCTAAATCACTTGGTAAGCCTACTAGTGAGCCTCGGGAGAAACCTTCCCCATCCGTTGAGGTAAAACATGTCACTCTTGTAAAGTGCATGTTTAAATATTTGGACAATGTTCTATCCTTTTCAGATATCTTTACGAAATCACTAACCTCAACTCCAAAAGAGCTCAGTTTAGAGGACCTTGTAGGGCTCTCTTCCTTAGCCCTTGTTGAGAGGGTCAGATGCTCCTCCCCTTAACACCATTGCAGGCTCATGGAATCCTTCCCCCTATGATGATCTAGAGTGGGAAGTGGATGACCTCTTGGTCGATTAGTGTTAGGGTATGTGCAAGATCATCATGGAAAAAATAGGCCCTTAAGTGGCAAAAAATTCAAAAAAATCATAGTTAGGAAACTTGACGTAAAAATTTGCATAAGTTATGTATATTATTTGAAAAATATGTAACAATATCATCTGTAGCAAATTGAATTTAGTTTCTAAACTACTAGGTTTACTTTTGAAAAAAAAATCTATTTAGTGAAATTTTGAAATTTCAATGCAGTAGTACTTAAATTTCAAGGGAAAAATAAGAAGTAGATGTCTAACCACCCTAACCACAATAAAATGATAATATTTTTTTATAATATTTTAATTTAAGTAGAGGACTCGTGTTTGGATGTGATGCATATTTTTGTAATTTCTTTCCAAGTAAATAATTAAGTATGAATTTTTATTACAACTTTAAAAAATATAAAAACTCATATGTCGACCACCTTAACTTGGTCAAAACTTCATGAAATTCAATTTTTTTTTTAATCCTATATTATAAGCATAGAATGTGATGCATGTTTCAGATTCAAAAAATGTGATACTTTTGAAAGCTATATATGTTTTTTAATTAGCCTATCGATCGACTTTAATCGTAATTCAAATAAAAATGAATAATAATTATTTAGTAAATTCAAAGTAATTCAAATTTATATTGGTGGAAAGAGAATCTCCTTTTAAAACCCTTTTCATTTCATCAATTTTGGGTAAAAAAGTCATTAGCCACATGGGCCATCATATCACTTACATATTGCCACTTTTTGGCCCATCATGATCCTGCACATACCTGTTAGGGGGAGGCCCCTTCCTTATCTTTAGATTAGATGTGTGTGTGTCTTGTGATCTACTCCCCTACAATTGTGCTATTTGTTCCTGGATGACCTTCATCACCCCTATTGGTGCTTCGATACATGCATGATTTTTGTGTTGCAAACCTTCTTCTATTTGTAGATCATCATTCTTCCATGTTTGTGACTTGATTTTCAATAAATTGGGGACGATGAAAAGCATTGGGAGAATTTAGTCTTCCCTTCCATGTTAACCTAATTTTTATTTTTAATCTATCTTCTCGTGCATTCTTCACATGGTTTGATATAGTAGGGGATTGGTGATAGTTCATTTTATATACTATATATATATTTATGAACACTTCTGACCCAAAAATATCAAGCTACCCCTATGCCCTTTGTTCGTGTTTTCTTTCCATTTCTACTGTCACTTTTCTTTCCTTGAGTTTTCCCTCTCATTTATGACAATGCCACTTCTTCAATATTTTTATTTTCAAAAAATGCATTTGTTTCCGACGAATCTTTTCTTGAGAATCTTCACAAACTTATTTTCAAGAATCACATTCTCGACTTGAAACCCTAACATAACATTTTTCCTTCATCATAGGTTCACAAAGAAATAACTTGAGAACCTTCCTCCAAAGTGGGAATAGCTTTGACCTTCCCCTTGTGTGGGGGAATATTCTTCCTTTCAAATGCCTTGATGATGAATTGATTCAAGAAAGAAATATCTCTTTCATACTATTGAATAGGGTGTCCCCTGAGTGGACCCCTTTTTCACACCAGTTTCATGTGGGACCCCTTTGAAAGTCTTCTAACTTGTTGAAAATTTACGTGATTGTCCACTTACTTGCTTGTGTGGCTACTTTTTGACATGTTATATCTGTGGACCTAAACATGTCACTTCACGAGTGTGCATGTGAAGTTGCCTTTTGACTCTATGGAGTCTACTTTCCTTAGGTTTATTCCATGTGAGAGATCTTGGGGGATACCTCCTTGTAGTTTTGTAGGCTTGTATGGAACTTCCTTTGAGCTTCCTCCATGCAAGAGAACTTGGGGGTGGCTCCCCTACGGGTCTAGGGGTCTGTAGGGAACTTTTTGTTGGGTTTCCTTCATGTGATAGATCTTGAAGGACACCTTCTTTGTAGGTCTACAAGTCTGTAGGGCACTTTCCCGACTTCCTCCATGTGAGAGATCTTGGGGGATGCTCCCTTGTAGGTCTACAAGACTGTAAGGTACTTTTTTATGTATCCTTCATGCAAGAGATCTTGGGGGACACCTTCCTTGTAGGTCTACGGATCTATGAGGTGCTTACTTCTTGGGTCTTCCTTCATGTGAGAGATATTGGGGGTTGCCTCCTTACAGGCTCATGGGTCTATAAGATGCTTTCATTCTTTAGCTTCATAGTTCTCTAGGGCTATGAAGTCCTCTACTTGTCCTGTACTATTGAGTTCACCAGATTGTGGTCTACTTCCTCGATGGTTCAGGTATACATTTCTAACTCTACTACTTCTCTGATCTACTTTACCAAAGCACTCATTAGTATTCATGCTCACTAAAGTGGGGGAAAAATGTATAGGAGTGAATTTTCACCCCTTATGCAAATTTCCCTTTTTCCTTTCCTCACTTTAGAAAACCAAATTCAAAGGATAAATATCACATAATCATGTTTCCTTTGTTCCACTTGGTAGTTTTTTGTTTGTTAGCATAGGAATAACTATTAGGGACTCCCACATAGTGTGCAAAAATCCATGCGACATGCTTACATCCTTAGAAGATTACTGCATCTGGAACCTACAGAGGCATTACACTTCCCATTGGAGGTCAATTTGTAACATACCCTTCGACTAACTGACTTGAATATGGTCATTTTCTTCATTCTCCCCTTCTACATGTTTTTCATTTCTTGACATCCTTTAGCACACTCTCTAAGGCATTCTCTAAGCATACTACTTAGCTTTTCTTGCATCCATCACTTTCAAGTAGCACTTTGCACTCCTTAGCAGCAACAACAACACTCCATCAACTCTATAGAGCAAGTGTGGAACTAACACCATTGCAGTAGAGGCTTAAGTCCTCTCATTTTATCCTCCATTAACTAGTGAGCTCTTAGTGGAGGTGGTAAGCTTTCTTCTCTTCTCCTCTACGATTTGGTTGAGTAGAATAACATTGTTTTGTAGTGCTTTTATCTTCTTTACTTAATCTCCTTCTTTATCAAATATTTCTCCATTGCTGCAAACTTGGTTGTTCGTGGAGGTGGAAACACCAAAATGGGGGTCTAACTGAAGTAGGCCCCTATAGAGCCACCCAACGATTTTCCTCTCTCTTATGTGTTGGTAGAAGTATTCTTGGAGCTAGCTGGCGAACAAGTACCTTTGTGACATCATTCTTGCCACCCTACCTCTTATATATTTACTTTATCATATTCATGCATATCTTGCATACTTAATAGCTTTTCTTTGGCCCTTTTTTTAGAAGTAATTAGCTAGGCCATTAGTCTATTTTCTTGTGTTCAACCTTATCTTTTTGGTTCCCTGGCCACATAGACGCCAACACACCTGAGAGACACTAGTGAACCATGTTTCCATCCTTGAACCACACTTCCATCCTTGGGTAGGAAGCTACTAGAGGCACAATGTTGAACCCAAAAACTAGCTCACCTGGCCCCATTTAAAGTTTTGGGTCTGCAGAGTGATCGAAGGACCTTATAGTCCTCAACATTCTCATCCCACATCTCCTAACACCCCTTTAAGCTAAGGTAAGTTAGGGAAACTTTCCACTCTTGGCTCTCCATGACTTGGGGCCTTGAACGTGGTTGGTCCCCCTCACAATATGTAAAGGAAGGTGACCAACATAAAAGAACATTTACCACCAATTGAGGAATCTTTGCATAATCAAAAATGTTGTTCAGACTTTCAAATGTTGGTGCGACCTTTCAACGAGCAATGGATATTTCCTTCAAAGATTAATTAATCAGATTATTCTCATATATCTGGATGACTTAATGGTCTTTTCAAATTCAAAGGATGATCATCGTGATCATCTAGAAAGGGTTTTCTAGAGATGTCAATAGTTTGGGCTTTCTTTGAAACCAAAAATATATGTTTTTGAGGTGCCCCAAGGAAATTTACTTGGTTTTGTAGTGTCAAAAGAGGGAATAGTGATAGATCCTGAAAGAGTGAGATCAATAATGGAGTTACCCCCACTAGTGAATCAGAAAGGGCTACAGTCTTTCTTGGGGAAAATCAACTTTATTAGTAGATTCATTTCAAATTTTGTAGACATCATGAGGCCTATCATGCTCATGCTAAAAAATAACCTAATGTTCAAATGGACCCTGAAAGGTAAGGAAACTTTCAAGTAGATGAAGGTGGCTATCTCTTCTACCCTAGTGTTGGCTAACCCAAACTTTTCTAAAGATTTCCTACTTTATGTATACAATGACCAATATAGCATAGCTTTGGTGCTCACTCAGAAAGATGAAGGAAATAGCAGAGATCATCCTATCACATTTCACTAAATGATTCTTAAAGGGTATGAGGCCAGATATAATTTTGTTGAAAAGCAAGATTTTTCCATTGTTAAAATCCTAAAGAAGTTTCAACTCTTGGTGTTGGAAAATAGAATTACTATTTTCGTCACACATCCCAATGTGTGGGAATATATCACCAAAGGTGAGATAACTGAGAAGAGGGAAAACTAGATCACTAAGATCCTAGAGTATGTTGTGGACATTAGACCAAGTGAGCTAGTTTGGGGAAGAGCTCTGTATGAATATCTTGCACAAGAATCAGGCTCTATAGCTTAAAAGGAGACTGATGAAGTCTACAAAATCCAATTTGAGTTTGATGAGTCATGGGTGGCAAATCAAACACAATATATGCAAAAGGAGTAGTACCCATGCATTATTTCATCCCACAAAAGGTGATACTACCTACTGTAAGGCACTAGGTATGTATTAATTGAAGGTATATTATTGAAGATAACTTATGATGGTGGCCTACTCTAATGCTTAGATAAGTAGCAGGCAGAAAGAGTTCTTAATGAATTCTATAGCAGCCCTGAGGGTGGACATTTCTCTGCTAAGAATACCACCTTGACAATAATGTGAGTGAGATATTATTGGACCTCCATGTTTTATGTAGTGCGCCATTTGGTGTAACTGATGAACCCTTTGCTCAATGAGGTTTGGATTTCATCATAATGATAAATCCTATTTTTAGTGCTAGGCACAAGTGGATCCTTATAGCAACTGACTACTTCACAAGGTGAATGGAGGCCGTCACCCTAAAAAATGCTACAGAGGGTGAGATCATCAATTTCCTTGAAGAGGTGGTAACCATATTTGGTTTGCCAAAAACCATCATATCCGACAATGCTTGGGATTTTGTAGGCTCGGTGATGTTTTATTTTTCTATCAAACATGGGGTTGATCTTAAAAATTCATCAAATTACTATCCACAAGGTAATTGGTTAGTAGAGTCGACTAACAAAAACCTAACTTAGTTAATCAAGCGTATCAGGTCTAAGCAATAAAGGGATTGGAACAAGCACCTATGATCCACTTTGTGGGAAGAATGGATTACACCCAAGAAGATCTTGAAGGCCTCTCCTTATGAACTAGTATACAAAAAAGAGGTTTTTTTACCTATTTCCATAGAAATCCCTACCCTGCAACTACTAAAACCCCTTGAGATTGAAGAAAGCGGTGGAATGGAAGTACGTTTGGCAGAACTCCTCAAACTTGAGGAAGATAGAGGAAAAGCTCATGGAGCCATGGTCAAATGCCAATAGATAGTGAAAAAGTGGTTTGATAAAAAGATCTCCAACCTAGTTTTCAGGGAAGGGAGCCTAGTACTAAAGCACGATGTGTGCACTGTGAAACCAAGACAACATACAAAATTTGAAGTGCTATGGAAGGGACCCTTCTGAATCAACGTGTGCAAAGAAAGGAATGTGTAAAAACTTGAAGATATGGAAGGTAACACTTTAGAGATACTAGTAAATGGTATTTATATAGTAAATATTTATGTACCATATGTAAAAATTTATGTAAATAGATTCTAGTTTTGAGAATAAGCTATGAGAACAAACATAGAGAAAGTAGAAGGCACTATATTATATTATATTCATTGAAAATTTGTAATGTAATACAAGAGAGCGATGCTCATATTTAAACATGAGGACATCTCAAGTGAACCCAAAAAGAGTCACAAAGCAAAAAGAAGCAAAAAGGAGGCAATGTGCAAAAAATAGTGAAACTATGCCTTTAGCTATTGTAAGCAATCGAACCGGCTCATCGTTGGGTTTTCTTCTTCTTCTTCTTCCTTGTCAAGATGCGAAAGGGGGGTGAAAACATAGCACATGTGAGCTCAACACAGCATGGACCACAGACCTACTCACTGTGATTATACACCAAAAACTTGAAACGATTTCTCTAGTTGAGCCCCAAAATGAGCTCCACATCATGCTCTTGCAGCAAGTAGGTGGTCACTAGTTGAGATGATGAGTGATGCCCTTCAAGGTCCATAGTGTGGAAGTTAGAAAGGAAGGACAACCAAGGTATGTCTATCCTAAAGTCTACATTCCTACATATATTCATGGTGCTTGGAATAGGGACACCAGGGATAACTACCTACACAAATTTTCCAAGCACTTCCATTAGCATAGAGTCAAACATATAGTGGAAAATTTCAATTATCATGGGATTGGTAATGTTCAAGTTGAGTAGCGTAGTGATGAAGTGAGAAATTATGTTGCAATTGCTCCTCAATTGGTTCTCATCATTAATTTAGTCCATGCCAACTACCCACTTGAATGCAACCAAGCTAAGGAAGTCACACCTTTTCATCAAGCACTTAGTTTTGTCACTGGTGATATCTCCTACAAAGTAGTATTGTGACCTCCATGGTACAATCCAAATAGGAGTACATGGGCCAGCCGATATTTTGATAAAGTAGTATATTATAGAAAAACATGAAAGTGTGAGAATAGCTTGCTAAACTTTAAAGGATTTTCTTTTTGAATGAATATTGCAATAAGGTGGCATAGCTATATATAGAAAGGATGTGCCAGCAAACCCAACCAACAGGAAGTCCATTTTTGGTCAAAGAAAAATGGAGAAAATACCAAAGTAGTAAGTGGGAATTAAATGAATCATATGGAAAATCTGACAAAAGGTCTTGGGAAATAAATTTTGGTGTTGGGAGTAAATCTCTCATATGTCGACTGTCGACATGTGTCCTTTCCCATCATCAACACCAACTAGATTGCTTATGTGAAAAAATATGGATTAAAGTGTTAAATTTTGACAAATTAAATAGGTGCACCTTTTCAAATGTACCTTGCATTACTTAAGCACATTTCTCATAACTAAAATCATGCTTCCCAATGCAATGAGCTTATTTTTGAAAGATGTGGCAAGGAGAATGTACTAATTCCATTCTTACGGTGTTTTTGGCATTCCCAAGAAATATGGATCTCAAATCCACATGTATCACATTAGTGGAAGCATTTAATGGATCAACAATAGTGGCGTAGCCTTAATTGCATGTATGAGCAAGGGAATTAACTACACCTAGAAGGAAAATTTTTTCTAAGTAGCAAAAGGCAAGTGGTCATTTCATTGAAGAAACTCTCCTCAACTTCTCAACATAGCCATGGCCAAGCCCTCAACATCTAGCAGGAAGCCTGAAACCTCATCAAAGACGCTGGGTTACATTGATATTCTCGGGAGGAAATCATTTTCCAACACCTCGGCCCTAGAGGAGCGGCATTTTGAATTTTGTAAAAAGGTGAACCTAGATTAATATATCAAGAGAGAGGTGGTGGAAGATTTTGCTAACATCATTTTAGACCCAAAATTGGCAGTTAACCCTAAAAACCTAAGGGAAGGAGCACTCCAAAGAATGATAAATCATAGGTCATCTGAAGGCTTTATGTCTTCACTCTAGAATTTTTCCCTACCATAGTTCATGTTTCCTACTATACACCCATGCCTAGAGCTAGTGGACACATGTGCCAAAATATTCGACAAGGAAACAAAAGCCATTATGGCCAATAGGATCAAAGTCACAATTTCTATTGCAGCCATACATGATATGTTATGTATCTCTATGACTTAGGGTGCCCAATGTTTTGAGGAATAAACGATGGAAATTTTCTAGGAGGAAAGAACCAAGAAAGGAAGCTTTTATGAGGAGGAAACAAAGGAAAGGCTAGAGAGAGGTCATTTTTCTTTCCCTCTTACATGCTGAAAGTTCAAGAAAGACACACAAACTATCTTCTCAATGCTAGCTTGGATTTACAACCTTGATGATGAGGAGGAGATCCACCCCTTCCAAATGGGCCTAGATTTTATGCTCAAGAAGGAGAAGAGGTAGAAATATTATGATTTTTCTGATGCAGTAGTTGAAGGAATGATAGAACAATTGAAGAACTATGATACTGAGTATAAATTCATGTATTCTTCTTTCTTGGGCCACTTAATTTTGCATCAAAATTTTGAGTTTTTGGAGAGAATTTTTCTAGTGTCTAGGTTCAATGCAAAGGGTTTATATTAGCCAGTTTCTATATGGACTTATGTGCTTTCAAAAACATGTAATTACTATTGGTTTAAGGATTATTTTCTAAGGCCACTACTTCAAGGTTTCTCCCATGACCTACGGGTCGTTTCTCTCTTGAGATCTTGCAATGAATGAAAAATTTGTTGACCCTGATGGATTATTTCCTAGGAGAGGATTTTATGTTTATCAAATTCTATAGTTTGAGTGGAGAGCCTTTTAGACTCCCCATATTTGTAATAGATAGAGTTTTTGTGTTGGAGGCATGTCATTAGGCAACCCATTCTAACAATTCCTATGGCACCAGAAGGAATAAGACAAGGCTATATCCAATCCCCTTTAGGATTACCAATAGTTAGGTGACCTTGGGGAAGTGGAAGGTGAAGGAACTTACAAACCTACTGGTGGCCCTAGGATTGGTCCTCATTTGTGATGTGTGGGACTACAATTTGACAAAACAATTCACTTTGAAACATGAGAGTTGAGAGTATTTTGAGTTAAGGAGGAATCCGACTCAAGTAAGGCTAGAAGTATATATTAACTTGGCCCGCATACTAATCAAATGACCAAAATGGTTGAATTTCTATGTATTGCAGTAAAGTATCAGAGGAACCTCTTGATGGGTAAGTCCCCCAACACACAATTAAAGCACAAGGGGTGGTCAAAAAGGAAGAATATAGATTTCTGGAGGTTTCAACAAGAGATGAGGTCTCTTAATGCCTTGTTCAGAGAGTTTCTACCACATGATGAAAGGTTAAAAGAGATTTGCAACTAAGAGGCTCAAAGAAAATGAACTCACATGTCACGTCCTCCATCAGTGCTCAAAGTAAAGGGAAAAGAGCCTAATATCTACCCCAAGAAGGTTCATTGTGGTTATCAAAGGATAGGTTTTGATGGGATCAACTACAAAGGATCAGAACGTACTGGTTCCACTTATGCAAAGAGAAGATGAGTCCAAGATCTAGGTGTACCTGATGCATCAACTAGAGGAGAAGAAGTGGAGTCTGTTCTGCAAAGTGTTTCAACTACCATAGCCTAGGTAAGTTTTACTCCTCTTCTTCCTAACTTTTTGTCTCTAGTTACTCCTCTGCTCCCATCTATAGAAAAGAATCCTCTAACCGTAGACCCCGATCTATTGGTCTTTAATGAACCCCCAACCATTTTTAGCAATGAACCTTGTGGAACAACCTCGCATGCCGAGCAAGCAACATCTACTTCAACCATTATTGATTCTTTGATCGCCTTGTCCAGGGCCCCCATTGAAAAAGCTAAATCATCCATGTTGCTCATTACTCCAGGTCAATCCACCTTTGGGAAAAAATCTATCCTTTTGTCTGTTTCTCTTTTTTACTGTAGCTAGTTTTCCCCCAGCTAGTTTTCCCCCTACCCAATCACAATTTAGTATCCCACCCTTTTCCCTGATTATGCCCCCATTTTCCTCCTCGCCATCTCATACATCTGAGGTTTCTCCTTATATTACCCTTTTTGGTCTCCCTCTAGGTGCTTCCATTGCAACACAAATCATTATAACCCCTCAAATTCTCCAAGAACATTTTGAGGCAACCAAGCTAGCCTAATAGTTGAGAAAGTATAAATAATTATTAAAGAATGCTACGCTACTAGCTACCAAGAAGATTGAGGCTTTCTTCAATGAAGAGCATAAATCTCTACTGATTATTACTATGAAGCCGCTCATTTCCAAACTTGAAGGACAAATTTAGATGGAAGGCTATGACATCAGGTCCATGGGTCTAGATTTGAATGAAACTCACTTGCATGATAAAGTGATCCTAGCTAAGGCCACCTAGAAGGTAGTATATGTGGATGATGAAAGATTAGATAGGAAATTAAATAAGTGTGAGGTAGAGTTAATGAATGTAAAGGAGAAAATGAATAGGCTGTAGATAGAAATCAAGGCCAAAGATGTCGAGATGGCCCACATAAGGAAAAAATAGAATAAAAAAGGAGAAGCAACTAAAGTGCTCAAGGAGACCCAAGGTGAACAAGTTCAGCTATATGATGAAATTGAAAAGTTGAGATTTGTGTTTTCTATTGAGCACTAGACAAACAATGAGTACCAATGTACTCAGGGAAACATAAAGAGAGAGCTAGATGGCATCTGATCTCAAGCTTTTGACAATATACAAAAGGCTCGGGTGAAAGTAGAAAAGTCAAAACAAGAGAAACAAGAGATTGCATTTGCTTTGTAGGCTCGTGATCAAGAGATTGGAAGGTTGAGCTCTGCATTAGTGAATTCCCTCTAGGAGAAGAATCAAATGGAGGAGAATACAAGAGCAAAAGAGGCCCAATTACATCAAGAGTTAACTATTGTACAAGGGTCTAAGACCCTCCCAGTGTTAAAGAAGTTGATATCCATGCATTGGGAATGAATCATAGTTGCAGTTGCTATCCTCAAACCAAACCTACAATTTTTGAGGGACACTCAGGAATTAAATGGAAAAGTTGGCCCACTGGTCGACCAAATTCTATAGATATATGTTCCCTGAGTAGCAGAATCACAAAGCCTGATTTCCAAGTTGTGTGTGGCCATTGATGAGGTCCTAAGAAGTGCAAGAATTTTGAATCGAAGGGTTGCATCTAGTAAAGAAAACAAATTTGTCAACTGCCACAAGGTCGTAGCAAGAAGTAAGGATTGCTAGCTAGTTTTCAACAAGAGGTTCGATGAAATCAAGGGTTTTGGTGTCCTACCTAGCTTTGGTTTGCCTCCCTTTCTTTTACTACATAAAAATGTGCTATTAGTTGAGTAGATCATGGATGCAATTAGAAATAAGTTCTAGACTTCTACAAAAACTCCCAGGTTCGAGCATGATGCCCACTATTGATGATGCTAAGTGTGAGATCTTTCCCCTTTTTCATCTCTATTATCACATTGGGTAAGTCTCAACAAGATGGAGATTTGTTTCCTTCAAAGAAGTCTTTGAGTCGGATCAAGCATATAAGGTCATCTGTGATCTTGTCTGATTGACCGATGTGGATTGGGAGGTGCATACTTTTGCTTTCCTCAAACTGCAAGAGCAACTAGAGGTCTAGGTTCGTGCCTTTGTAAGCAAAGGCCCCTTATGAGTTGTATGATATATGAAGCATTTTTCCCTTAACCATCATTAATTTTTTGATTTTATAAG
Source organism: Sequoia sempervirens (assembly GCA_007258455.2). Classification (NCBI taxonomy): domain Eukaryota; kingdom Viridiplantae; phylum Streptophyta; class Pinopsida; order Cupressales; family Cupressaceae; genus Sequoia; species Sequoia sempervirens. The sequence continues at coordinate 99,576,414 of VDFB02000008.1, read as the reverse complement.
TTTTTGGCTTTGAATGTGTTTGCACTCAAAGAAAAAGTGTGTATGAAAAGCATGCAACACACCATGTGGTGGTTATTCAACCTCTTTTTATCACTTTCCTTTGAAGAGAAGGGCCAAAACACTTGTCAGCTTGGTGGAGATTTTCTCAAGGATGATTTTCACAAATCTAAGAATCTCCACCTGCTCGACACATCATCTCTTCACTATAGGAAATTTGCACTTTTAAGAAGTGATATTTTTTGAGGTTTGTTACAGCATGCTAAATCTTTTGGTTTTCAAGATAAGAACTTTGAGTCAACACTGTCAAGCCATGTGATTGGTCAACTATATTTTTTCTAGGCTATTTTTTAGGATCTGATTGTTTTTAGATAATGATCTTTGCTAAAATATCTAGAGGGCATTAATGCGGCAATTGGGAATTAATGAGCAAAAATTTCCATGACCTAACTAAAGATCTACAATTAGATCATGAGCTATCAAATGCCAACATTTGGTAGCAATTACTTTTCAAATTTTTTAGTGGTTTTCTCTTTTTTCAGCTATAAATAGGAGGTGGCAACAATAAAGAGTTTTGAGTTTTTCCCAAGTTCCAAGTTACAGTTTATTTTTCTAAAGAAAAGGTTTCTTTAGTTTTCTTTATTCATAGAAGTATTTTTACAAGTAAAGTAGAACATTTCTTTTCTCTGGCATGTTATATTTTTTTAACTCAAACTATTATCGGATTGGTATTTTCCCTTTATTTTCAAAGTTCATTTGATATTCAAGCATAAACTATTTAGAGGGAATATTTGAGACTGTGCATGTTATAGCCTTTATCAAGTTCCTTCTTTATACTTTTGTTTAGAATGAAACATCATGGTAAGCTAAATTCAAATAGTTCGAGTAGTTGATTTCCATGCTATAGGCTTATATGGTATGATAATAACTTGTGGAAATTGGATTATGTTTGTTGAACTTCTCTACTTTCCTAAAGGTTTGTTTTTTCATATTATGTTGTAAGAAGAGAAAGAGTTTATGCAATTTCTGAATGTTTTCTGTTAACCTTGGAAACTTTTATGTTTGATCAAACCTTAACGAACACTACCTATGGGAAGATTTGAAAGACTACATTGTGTTTGTATTTATCCTTTGTTGCTCATTCTCTTCCCAACAATGAAGGGTTGTGGCATTTTGTGTCTAATATATCACTCTTAAAAAGGGAAATTGAATTTAAAATGTTGTAAAACCTTTGGCATATTGCCATTTTCCTAGTTTATGTTTACATTTCTTCTACCCTTTTCTCCAAACTCAAAGAAGAGTTGAATTTCTATAAAAATCTTAGAGGTATTCAGTGAGGCACAAATCAATCCCCCACTCGTTGAATTTCCAATAAGGCTGTCAGAGAGGCACAAGCTTTGATGATCAAAATTTATAAAATAAAAAAATAGAAAAATAGAAAAACATCAACATATTCTCAACCGATATCCTTTGTTGTTTCTTCCCACTACAAGGTCACGATTCATCCCACTTTAATCATAAAAAAACTATATGTATTAGTATCGCTAAAATAATTTTTTTCTAGTAATATGAATGAATTTTTTTTGCTTTACAAACTAATTGTCATAGGAAAAGGGATAAATATTTGACTATGACAAGGATTAGGAAAGATAATGGAACTAAAAATTATCAAAAACTAACCAAATATTTTTCCCACCAATGAGTTGTGGAAGGACAACAATTTTATGAAGGAAATTATTTCTTTATGGATTGTAAGATCTACATTCCTTGTTATAATTTCCATACTAATGGGGGTTATCCAAAAGATATTTTAACCCATAGGAAGGTACACATTTGCATCAATTCTTGGTTTTTGTAATTCTTATAGATGTGGGCTCACAAATTAGAGATTTGTCTCCATTTCTAGTAACTTAGCTATATTCATATTTGGAGCTTGGGTGGGGAAGGATGAAAATGAAGTATTGTAAATTTAGCTACATTTGGTTTAATAAATTCTATATACTTGACAACCTTAGATTCGATGTAATATTTCAATATTGGATACCAAACACTCTCATCAAGTTTAGGTTTATGTTAATCAAGTGATTGCAAAAAATATTGCATTATAACCCCTTTACCATTTTCCAAAATTGAAGTATGATAGACCTATAGAATTAGCCTTCAATTTGATAGGCAAGAGAATATTATAAGATTTAATCAAATCATTCAAGATCAAAGTATAGGTACATCCTTTTACCTGTAATGTAAGAGAGAAACAAATGAATGCCATTAATAATAATGATAATATTTTGAATATGAAAAAAATGAGTTTATTTAAGACATGCATGGCCTATTTCACAAAATATCCTCAAGATATGTAGTCTCATGTAACATCATAAAATATGGCATAGCTTGCATGAAAACATAATGCAAAATTGATCTACAATCAAGAGATATCATAAACAAGAAAAATGAATGACCAAGAGAAGATAGGTTGATTTTTAGGTGCAATTACTAAAATTATAAAAGTAATTTTGATTCTTAGGAAGTGAAGACAATCCTAACATAATAAAATTTATTTTCAATTATTATGTTACAAGAAGTAGTTATTGAACAATTATTAAAGAAAATATTACATTTGCAAGGCTTGGTTGTATCATAGATGTAAATTTTAGAGGGACATTTGACGTTCACTTATTTGGATAGAAGAGATTTTAGAGTTTTTGTAGTAATGGAAAAAGTATGATCCCTTTTCCTTACTTAATTTGGAAATAATTTTTCATCGAATCAACCCAATCTTGCCTAGGTTTAGTGTTGAAATGTGTCGTATACATCCACATTGATCTTGGGCACCTTTTAATAAAATGTACTTAATTTGTACCCTATTTATGGTGTTGTAAATTGTTGTAACAAACTTTCACACTTACCTAGGGTCTCATTAATTATTTATGGCTAATTAGAGTTAATTAGCCCCTTTAATCCAAATTTAAGTCTTATTTATGACACCTTCCAAAGGATCCATCCTGACACCCAATATTCAAATTGTAAAAAATTTAATTTAGAAAATTTGACATCATAGAGAAGGGTGCTAGGATCCATTCACCTTTAATGGCGAATATGTCCTCCCTCAATAGGACCCTCCTTTCTTTACATATTTGACATGGGTTTTTGATGTTCTTTCACCCTCGTAGAGCAAGGTCTTGGAAACTTATGCCATGACCCATTCACCCTAGGTGGAAAATGGGTCTTCCCTTAATAAGGACCCCCATTTTGAATTTAATTTTGGCAAGTTTTTAATAATATTCATTTCAAGATCTAGTGTTGAAGATAAAATTATTTTAATTTCATGGTTGATCTCTAGATTTAGTAGAATAAGGGGTTAATTGACATTGTTTCTCCTAGAAGGTTTACAAGACATCCTAGAAACTTTAGGAAAGCATCCTAAGAGTTAACATGATCATTTTAGAGCATTCAAGAGTATTGAAGAAGACATTCAAGGGAAGATTATCAATGTTTTATTGTAGAAATTAAAGGTCATATCATCATATCAAAGGCATAGTGCATGAAGCATGTGGTTGAGAAAATGTTGTTGATGTAGCATTAAAGATGCATTTACAAGCATTGTTTCACATCTAATTTGAGATCAAGATCTACATTCTTCATGGCCACTTCATGTTAATTTGTAGATTTAAGACATCATCCAAGGTATCATCATTCCATGTTTCATATTTCATGCGTATATTTCATGATTTCATGATTTGGTTTAATTACCTAAAAGGGTTTTGAACGAGGAAAACCCTTATCTACTAACAAACAACAAGTTTTTCTCATCTTGAATGTGTGATTGTAGGTTTTAGGTTGAAGAGCAAGATTTGGAGCAAAATTGTCAAAGTTGAAGAGTTGCAAAGTTGTCATCCATAATGCAAGAACACAAAAATAAGGCTACAATTTTTTTTTAAGACTTTCAGAAGCTGAAAATATGGGAACTGAGAGTGCTGACATTGAAGTATAAAACCTAGAAGAAAATTTTTTAAAACCCTAAAAAGACCCATTCACCACTAATGGAGAATCAGTCCTCAGTAGGGTTTGAAGTAGTGAAAACCTGGGATCTAAGAGTGCAGGATGAGAGGAGTGAAACCTAGAAGCCAATTTCTAGAACCCTAGCAGGGACCCATTTGCCACTAAAGGCGAATGAGTCCTTTGTGGCCTAAAAAAAAAAATTTCTATAAGGTTCACATAATTTCAAGCTCTCAAAACTCCCCTTTTCATTGCTATAATAGTTAGGATCAGTTTTTGATTGATATTTTGGAATTTTGGCCCTTATAATTGAATGAAACACACACACTTAATGAAAATTAGGTTCATCATTAATACCCTATCAATGATGAATCTCTTTTTCTATGTTTCATTTTGGTGAACCCAATCCCTTTGAAAATACTAATTTCTAATTTGGAGTACATTGAAACCCTAGATCTTAGTTTTGTAATAATTTGCATTAGGTTTGCACTAGATGCATTAGATTTAGGGTTCTTTAAAATTGCATTAGTTTTCATTGCATATAGGTATTTAAATTTGCATTCTTGCATTGTTTAAATCTAAAATATTAAAAAATTTACATGCATATTACATTTATTTTGCATAGTGTTTACATACTAGTGTACTTTTCATCATTCATATTATAAAATTCAGTCAAAATTGCATTTCAAAAGGTGTCATATAGATCATCACTTACCCTTCATTTCACTTGTGTTAGGTCATCAAATTCTAGAAATTTCTGTAACAAGAGTTACAATTTGAAATTGGGTACAAAAAGCACATAAAACACCCTAAAATTTATAGTTTTCACCTTTTTAAAACCCTGATCTAGGACCCATTCGCCCTACTAGCGAATGAGTCCCTGATTCGACTTGGACTGCATATTTTGGCATTTGAAACTCACTGAAAAACACTTAGAAATTAGCAAAAACATTTCAAAAATCCTTATCCAAGACCCATTCAAAAGTAAAGGCGAATGAGTCTATGATCAAGCCTCAAACTTCCTTTTATAGCATTGAAAACTGTATTTCTGTACTTCCTAAGCTTGTTGGTAACCTATAGTATCAGTCTGGAATGTTTCAGGAACTTTTGTTTTATGCATCTAGGTCAAAAACATCAATTTAGGGTAGTCATTTTTAAATCATTTCAATAGAAAAAATCATCAGATCTAAAAATGTTCACATTTCTAAAACTTTGCATAATATGGATAAAGGTACTTTTCACTTTTGCATGCACAATGCTTACATTCATAAATCTTTACATAAGTTTGATAGAAGTTCTTTACATTTTTGGATATGCTTTTTTAGAATTTTTTAAGTCTTGCATACTTTGGATAAAAGTACTTTTCATCTTTGGATATACATTGTTTATATTTGTGAAGCATTGCATAGGATGGCTAGAAGTACTTTTCATTTTTGGTCAAACAATGTTAGTATCCTACCTTTCTAAAAAATTTAATAAAAATTTCATCCCTCACACTCATAAGAATGGTTTACTGAAAGAGAATACAATGGTGGATAATCATGACAATCAAATTTGGTCTTCTCCTAATATCTCTCCTATTTGTGATGAAGATATTTTGGTGTTAGAAGATAAAATCAATGAGAGTTATGAGAGTCCTATTTGTCTCTCTTTCCCTACCTCTCCTACTAGGGAAAACATTATTGAACAAGAGAATGACATCATTAATAACTCTCCTACTTGTGATGAAGTTATTTTTGAAGAACCAACCTATGAATATCATGAACATATAGTTTGTAGCTCTCCTAAAAACTCTCCCACTAGGGAGGAGATCATAGTGGAAGAAAATGAGAAAATTGACACTAGTAATTCCTTAGATGAAGATGATGAAGTGACATTAGACTGACCTTCACTAAGAGATCATGAAAATAAGTATAAGTCTTTTGAGGCTATGCACATTAGATATCCCTTGAATTACTCTCCTCAGCCTAAACTTATCATTTATCCACCCTCACAAAAGACACAAGCTCAAAACAAACCCATCCTCATCCTTAAACCACCTAAGAATAATGTTTCACAACAATCAAATTATAACACCATTGCTCATACATATAACACTTGGAACAATCCGCAACTAAGACAAGAAACTCCAACATCCCTCCCATTACCTAACCCTATCTTACTTGGTCCTCCTCATTTTCCTTTACAAAGTGGAAAGGAGTATGATCTTGTTGAACAACTTAAGAATACTCCTACTAAGATATCCTTATGGGAACTTCTTCAAACATCACCTAGTCATCATAACATGCTTCAAAGTGCTTTACAACAAGTACCTATCATTTATAATGTCCAATCAAACAATGTGGCTGCCCAAATTCAAGTTATAAATTTCAACATGTTGGATATTACTTTCCACCAACATGAGTTACCTTTGTTAGAAGAGAAAAAAAAAAAGAAGCTTTCATGATAATAGATGAACATAATCAGATTGGGATAAAAATAACTCTTGTTGACAATGGTCTAGCCCTTAACATATGTAGCATGAACCTTTTGGACAAGATTAAAGCAGAAAAAAGCCAAATTCAACCAAACTCTTTATCTATTTGTGGGTTTGATAACATAGGAAAGAAACTACTTGGTGTGATTACATTGCCTATTAAAGTTGGATAGGTTACATTGCCAACCCTGATCCATGTGATGCCTCATGATCTTTCATATAATATTCTTTTAGGTAGACCATGGATTCAAGAGATGCAAGCAGTGCCTTCTACTCTTCATCATAAAATGAAGTATGTCTACAACAAAGTGTATGTACAATAAAAGTTGATCCTGAGCCTTCCAGTGTTTTACAACTTGAAAAAGACAAGGAAATCCTTTGAAAACATTGACACCAACCACACAAGTGGAACCCATGCAAGATAAAGAAAAAGAGAATCATAGTGAAGAAGTCACTAAGTTATTAGAAGATGATTGGGGTTCCTTAGATTTCACCCCAACATTCATTAGAGAATACAAGATCATAAACAAAGATTCTAAAAAGGGAAGAGAAAAAATAGTAATTTCAACACAGAATTCAAAAGCATCCACCTCAACCACTTTAGAAGATCAAGCAAATTACACAAAAAAATTAGACAAAGTTGATTATGAACAACCACCAAATCCAAAATAAATGAAAAATATTTATGGAAGAGGCTATGAACTTATGACACAACTTAGTTATAGTAGAAAAGGATGTGGTGCTAGATAACAAGTTATTCATGTCCCTATAGTCTAACCTAACACACAAGAAACAACTAATGGTCTTGGTTATTGTCCTTCGAAAGAAATGAAAGAAACAAAGAAGTCCCCGATTAACATTAATTTCATCACACAAAACACTAATGGTTTGAATTTTACAAATTATACACCCTCCTATAAAGGAGAGTACAAAATATCACAATCTAAGGAGTCTTGTGTAAGTATGACATATTTTACTAAGCAAGAGATATCTTTGTCATAAAATAAAGAAGCATCCTCTACTATTGATCAAGAGGGTGTCTTCTTGAGACTCCTACAAGATCATTTGATATCTCTCCCTCCAAAAACATGAAAGAAATTTTACTACAAGAGTTCATTTTTTGGATACCATAGAATTCATGGCCATTCTACTAATGAATGTAAGACTTTGGGTAATAAAATTTAACATCTTAAAGAGTGTGGTGCTTTTCCTTGTATTGAACTACCTTGTTCCTTCAATTGATATTGATTTTCATATTTCCCATCATCCATCCTCAGCTCACCCTTGTCCTATACTCAATGGGGGCAAGGTATTAAGTATCCTTGTCCTCATGTGTCACTTTTCATTGTCTCTTTTAGCTATTTGACTGCCTTCCATGTATATATAGGAGAAAGCTTGGGATGTGATTGACATGCCTTAAGTTGGCTCGCATGTGACATAATTTTCTTTTTAGGTTTCCCCTCTGTCCTTTTTCATGACGTAGCTTTATTTCAAAATAATATGACTTGGCATAGGGTTTTTCAAGGAAAGATCTCATTTCTTAGTACAAAACATTGGTTACTTTAAAGAAATTTCTCATAGTAATGGTGTTAGAAACCACTTTAAACTGGGGTCATATAGATCAATGACATCTTTTGACATATTTCATAGTGCAATTTTTCTTTTTCTTGTGACATGTCCTTTACTTGGTGGTGTCATTGGGTTTGATGTCCTCCAAGAGTGTGGTATTTATAAGCATACGATATCCCTTCATGGAATGATGCAAATGGGGCATCCCATAAGTGGTGATCTGATATCCTTGACTTGTCCTTTCTTCGAGACATTAGGCACAATGTTCCCTAAGAAGAAGACCTTACACAAACAAAGCGAAATCCCCTTTAACAAAAACAAGCATTCAAAAGAATTTAAAAATCATTGCATTGTAGTACCTTATCAAAGTTTTCAAGAGGACAACATTGGTATGGTATGAGAGGCTAATATGATTCTCCCATTTTCTACCTCATTGGGATAACTCACCTAGTGGGTAGACTTAGGTTCCACTACCCGAAAGTGAGCATACATATTTTGGGACAACTCACCTAGTGGAAAGACTAAGGTTCCACTACCCCAAAGTTAGCAGCACACATTATAGACAAACGAACTCATTCCACATCACGTTGGAATGATTGTGCTTGATCCTTTGTTTTCCTCTTCTTTTTCTTTACCTTTGATAGGGTATGGCTATGTGTCTTTGTTATTGTTTCATACTAAAGTGTCTTGAATGTCTACATTAGTGTGAGTTTTTTGTAGGGACAAACTCTTACTAAAGTGGGGGAAAAATGTAGTAACAAAAAAAGTATACCTTTTGACTTACATAATTTTGAAATAATTTGTCATTAAATTAACCTAATTTTTCCTAGGTTTAGTGTTGAAATGTGTTGTACACATCAATATTGATCTTGGGACCCTTTTAATAAAATGTACCTAATTTTTACCTTATTTATGGTGTTGTAAAGTGTCGTAACACACTTTAACACTTACCTAGGGTCTCATTGATTAATTTTGGTTAATTAGAGTTAATTAGCCCCTTTAATTCAAATTTAATCCTTATTTATGACACTTTGTGAAGGATCCATCCTGACACCCAATATTCAAATTGTAAAACATTTAGTTTGGAACATTTGAGGTCCTAGAAAATGGTGCTAGGCCCCATTTGCCTTTAATGGTGAACAAGTCCTCACTCTATAACACCCCCCTTTCTTTATATATTTGACATGGGTTTTTTATGTTCTTTCACCCTCCTAGAGCAAGGTCATGGAAACTTGTGCTAAGACCCATTCACCCTAGGTTGCAAATGGGTCCTCCCTTAATAAGGAACCCCTTTTTGAAGTGAGATTTTTAAAATATTCATTTCTAGATCTGGTGTCAGCTTGAATTATTTGAATTTTGAGGTTAATCTCTAGATTTAGTATATAAATAGTGGGTTAATTCACATTGTTTCTCCTAGAAAGTTTACAAGACATCCTAGAAAATTTTGGAAAGCATCCTAAGAGTTCACAAGAGAATTTTAGAGCTTTCAAGAGCATTGAAGAAGACATTTAAGGGTAGATTATTAAGGTTTTATTGCAGCAATTCAAGGTCATATCATTTATACCATAGAAAAAATGAAACTTGCTTGATTTGGGAATAACTAATGATAAATTGGACTTAATAAGGCCTTGATTTAGTGTTGTGAGGTGTTTCTCACATCCACACTAGGTCTTGGACCCTTTCAAATGCATTTAACAATGTCTTGTAAAGCTCTTGTAAAGTGATGTAAAAGACTTTCACACTTTTCTAGACTTAATGAACCCATTCCCCCTTAATTCAACAATATTAAATGTGTTTAATTACATTATCACATGAATCTAAAAGGATTGTAAAATAAAATTAATGATAATCTAGTGTTGTAATGTGTCTTCCACATTCACATTGTATGTTGTGCCTTCCTAGGCTATCTGGACCTCATTTAGTCTTGTAACATGTATTTAAATCATACTTTCACATTGAATTTTGCATCCCAAGCCCTAATTGACCTTTACATCATCATTAATAGGCCCCTATTACCCCATATTGTGCATCCTGAAGCAATATTTGATCAAATAACCAACAAAATCACTATATAAACCTAATTTTCTTATCTCCCAACAACCCAACTGGAAAATGGACCCCACTAGGACTAATTTATCATCTATGGTGAATGAGTCCTTGCTAGGTGGGACTAATTCTCCCAAGCTAGAAAATGAGTCCCATTTGGGCCATTTTTTACTTTTGAGTGGGAAAAATTAGGTTTTGAGTTTAATTTTTCTTCATGTCGGCCTTGGGATCCAATTTATGAGTGAATAAGGTGAATTTCCTATAAAATCAAGTCTCTAAACCCTAATTTAAAGCTCAAAACTCATTCAAACATCTCTTATCATTCATTCATCATTTATCTTCTCCCTCAAGTCAAGCATGCTAGGGTTTCATCATTACAAGTCATCAAGATAGCTTCTTAAGACATTCAAGGGTAGATTCTTCATGTTTTGTTGCAAACATTCAAGATCAATCTTCATGGCAAGGTAATAACTCCATTATTACATGCTTCATTACATTCTTTTCTCATTTTCGTTTAAATACTGACAAAGGGGTTTGACCAAGGAAAACCCCCATGCCCTAACATTCAACATTTATCTCTCTTGTCTTATGTGGGTATGTGTAGGATCATCATGGAGAAAACAGGTCCTTAAGTGGCAAAAAATTTAGAAAAAATCAGAGTTAGGCAACATGATGTAAAAATTTGAATAAGTTAGCTATATTATTTCAAAAATATGTAAGAATAGAATCTGTAGAAAATTGAATGTAGTTTCTAAACTACTAGGTTTATTTAAAAAAAATCTATTTGATGAAAATTTGATATTTCAATGCAGTAGTAAAATCTCAAGGAAAAATAAGAAGTAGGTGTCTATCTGACCACCCTAAGCACAATAAAATAATAATATTTTTTATAATATTTTAGTTATAAGTAGAGGACTCATGTCTCGATGTGATGCATTTTTTTTTGCATTTTTTTTCCAAGTAAATAATTAATTATGAATTTTTTATTACAACTTTTAAAAAATATAAAAACTTATATGTCTGACCACCTTAACTTGGTCAAAACTTCATGAAATTATTTTTTTATTAATCCTATAGTATGCGAATTATAGAATGTGATGCATATTTCAAATTCAAAAAATTTGATACCATTTGAAAGCTGTAGATGTTTTTCAATCAGCCTATCAATCAAGACTTTAGTCATAATTCAAATAGAAAATGAATAATAATTATTTATTAAATTCAAAGTAAAGCATAATTTATATCAGTGGAAATTTGAGAATCTTCTTTAAAAACCCTTTTCATTTCATCAATTTTGGATTAAAAAAAGTCATTAGCCACATACCCTACACATACCCATCATATCGCCACTATTTTTACCATCATGATCTTGCACATACCCATGTGCTTGCAGATTTAGGCATCTTGAGGACTTTAAAATCATTGTAGATCAAGTTGTAAAGTTTTTGAAGACAACTTCCTATAGACCAAGGAAAAATATCAATAAAAAGTCACCTTCAGGTTCAAAAATCATACTTTCGGGGGTGGACACCTGTAAGGAACCGAAGTGTAGACCGAAGACTACAATTTCCTCTTTTGGATTTTAGAAATTCAAAAGTGGAATTATTTTCCATGGATGGGAAATGAGTCCCACTGCTAGGCTTGAACAAGGTTTTTTGCATTTTTGGATACCCATTTGTCTGAAACGAGTTCCATAACAATTTCATAGATTTGGGACTAATTGACCTAGAATGGAGAATGAGTCCCACCAAGCATAAAAATCAACATCAGTAGCATTTCAAATTTCATTTCTAGTCTCCAATAGGATCTTAGGTGCTTACATTCAGTTTCATCCATTTTTGTTGCAATGTGCATTCATTTTTAGGTGTTGTCTGCATACCACAATGTGTTTTCAAACATCTTGCATTTCAATAGATTTTCATTCATAATCAATTTTTTTTATCAATTAGCTTTATTTAGATCATTGCATTCAGTCATAATTACATAATACATACATTAGTTTGAGTGAACCACGTCAATTTTTGGGTCTGTCTCTCTCCTTTTAGGTGAAAAACCCTAAGAATGCAAGAGAAGTTCATAGACACACCATAAAATTGATGGTTCATCATCACATCAAAGACATAGTGCATCAAGCATGTGGTTGAGCTAATAATGTTGATGTAGAATTAAAGATCCATTTACAGGCATTGTTTCACATCTAATTTGAGATCAAGAACTACATTCCTCATGACCACTTAATGTTAATTTGTAGATTTAAGACATCATCTAAGGTATCATCATTCCATGTTTCATGTTTCATGCTTCTATTTCATGATTTCATCATTTGGTTTAATTACCTAAAAGGGGTTTGATTGAGGAAAACCCCTATCCACTAACAAACAACAATTTTTTCTCCTTTTGAATGTGTGATTGTAGGTTTTAAGTTGAAGAGAAAGATTTGGAGAAAAATTATCAAAGTTGAAGAGTTAAAAAGTTGTCATCCATAGTGAAAGAACACAAAATCAAGGCTACATAATTTGTTTCATACTTTCGGGAGCTGAAAACATGAGAATTGAGAGTGTAAACATTGAAGTACAAAACCCAAAAGTTAATTTTCTAAAACCCTAAAAGGACTTGTTCACCACTAAAGGAGAATGAGTGCTCTATAGGGCTTGAAGAAATGAAAACATTGAATTTGGAAGTGCAGACTGAGAGGAGTAAAACCCAAAAGCCAATTTATGGAACCCTAACAAGGACACATTCACCACTAAATATGAACGAGTCCTCTATGACCTAAAAACAACAAGTTTTCTACAAGTTACACATCATTTCAAGCTCTCAAAACTCCCCTATTCATTGCTAGAATAGTTAGGATTAGTTTCTGATTGATATTTTGGAATTTTGGCCCTCATAATTGAATGAAACACACACACCTAATGAAAATTAGGTTAATCATTGATACCCTATTGATGGCGAACCTCTTTTTCTATGTTTCAATTATTTAATTTCACAAAGATAACAAAGAAAGAACTTGATTTGTATGTTTTGATTGATTCTATCTGTTATCGTTACTAATTTCTTATATATTAAATCAATAATCCCTCTATGTCATTGTGGAAATCATTAGTTATCCATTGAAACATTAGTACAAACTATTTAGTTGATATAAATCTAAGCATAGGGTAAGTGAACCAAGATGGTTCCTGAAAAGGGGGCTTAAGTGGCCACTTTTTTTCTAAAATCAGGAAATACTGACCTTGGATGTGAAATTGAGGATAGTTACACTCAAAATTTTGAGATGGAACAAAAAAAGGATCAAAGTGCTCTGAGTCTACTTTCTAAACTACTAATTTATTTTGAAAATGGTTGAGATTAAGGGGTTCAACAAAGGGATGTACAAAAATTGGTGTTGTTTTTGTCAGAAAAACATAACATAGCAACTCTTGTATGACCTAAGCACGGTGACCCTTTTTTTAGTATTTTTAAAATTGCTACGGTCAGAAGCTAGCTAATAGTATCTAGTTGGTGCATAATTTTTCTGATAATTTTTTAATGAATATTTGATTTTTTACTAATTTTCTAAGTGGGCACTTCCTAAAAAGCAGAATTTTGGCCGTGCTCCCCCTACAAATTTTGGAAAGTAATAGATTTTTCTAAATTTTTTATTTTTAAAATTTTTTAGAATGTAGTCTAGTTTCTAAAATTGTAATTTATTTGAAATTTCGATGAATGGTTAATTTATAACGAAAAAAAAACCAAACACTTCTTTTTGAAAAAAAATAGACATACAAACAAAAGAAATTATGGATGAAAGTCCTCACATTGTCAAAAAGTGAAAAAAAATTATATCATTGGAAAGCTAAGAGAGAAATTAACATTACCCATGTGTTTGATTTTGTCGATATTGAACCAAATGCAATCTTAACGGTGAGCACGAACCCGATTATGTGAAAAAATGTAGAATTTGCAAAAAAACGTCTCTGGTGGTTGGGAATTCCCTCCAAACCTTTGGGTTGGTATTCCAAGGCAAGTAACAAAGCCAAGGCTCGAGGATTCCCAAAGTAAAATATAATGCGAGTGCGTTATAACGCGCTCACGTTATTTACTATTTTTCACTTTTTCTTCTCTGCAGAACATTTCTAGCAACAAATAATGTGCTCACGTTATTTATTCCTTTAGTTAAATGCCAATTTTTTGAATGTGTATTCATATGTTTGTATTTATATGTATGCTAGTGTGTCATGTATGTAAGTATGCCTATATGTATGTATTTATGCTTATGGGAGAGACAGCGAGAGAGGGTGGGAGTGGGAGAGAGTGTG